>JANHFO010007967.1:56589-77463 GCA_032468095.1 Pareas carinatus | reverse complement strand
AGACAACAACATATTAGTTTGTCTACTATGGAAGCTGAATTCTCATGTTTGTCTGTGTTATGCACAAAACTATTATATTTCAAACAATTGTGTTTAGATTTTGACTTAAAGGTGGATAAACTAATAACAGTGTTTGAAGATAATCAGGCAGCAATTAAATTGACTTCAAATGCTAAAGTAAATACCAGATCGAAGCATACAGATCTGCGATACCAGAATGTAAGACAAAGTGTGCAGAATAAGCTGATAATGCTGGAATATTGTGAATGCAATGAAAATATTGCTGATAACTTCACATAGACGCAAAGTGTCCAGATGCATGAAGAATCATGTAGGAAATATGGTATGCCATTGTAATTCTGTACATGTAAAGCATAATGTATATATATATGTAATATATGTGTACTATTGTAAACCAAAGGAGAGAATGTTAGGGTTATATGGGTTATGGTCCCTTTAAGCATCTAACTGGTTGGTTTGCAAAATGGCTGACTAGCTGAGTCATGCTGAGCCATGCTAATTGCTTAGAATCAGGATGATTATAAAAGCAGCCTTGAGAAGCTCCTCTCCTTTCCTTTGATATTCTATGACTGCTTTGCTTCTGAAATTGATCCTGTGTATTGTTGCTGAAGATTGCTGGCCAACTTTGTTGGTGAAAGTGCTGGTGAAGACTACTTGCTAACTTGGTTTGTAAAAGGACTGCTTGAGTATGTTTGATAACTGGACTGTTGACTTAGAATACTGGACTGTGATTAATTTTCTGTTTATAAAGACTTTTGTATCTACTGTACTCAGTGACTATGTGATACTGGTTTCAATCACTACTTCCTAGTCCACAGTGTTTTTCGCTGCATGCACCATCTGCTTGTTCATAATGTTGGTTCTAAGCCCAGGGTGCTAACATAGATGACAGGACCTGATGTTGCAGAGGGGCTGCCTATTATGGGGAGAGAGAGTAGTGATACCAGCGAAATTACAGGTTAAAATATTAGAACTACTGCACGAATGATATCCTGGCATTGTGCGAATGAAAAGTCTAGCCAGAAGTTACGTCTGGAGGCCAAACCTAGATTCTGACATTGAGAGATTAATCAAGGATTGCGAGCTATGTCAAGAATCTAAACCTGACACCCCTAAGGTGCTACCAGGGAAATGGGAGTGCCACCAAGCTCCGTGGTCAAGACTCCATATAGACTTTACGGATCCCTGTGCAGGGCAGACATTCCTAGTCATAGTGGACACATTGTCAAAATGTATGGAAGTTGAGCTAATGACAGCAACAACCTCGCAAGCCATTATCCTTAAGTTACAGAAATTGTTTGTGACCCACGGACTACCGGACATTATTGTGTCCAATAATGGGCCTCAATTTACCTCTACAGAGTTTGAGGGGGTTTGGGCAACTTTGGGGATCCGACATGTTCTAGTGGCTCCGGGTCACCCAAATTCAAATGGAATGGCTGAGCAAGCTGTCCGTTCTTTTAAGGAAGCAATAAAACGGTTAAAACCCGGGAACTGGCAATCCCGTATAAACAAATTTCTTATGTGGCAGCCCATTACCCCCTGTAAGACCATGTTGAAAAATCCTGTGGAGTTACTGCTAGGTAGAAGACTTTGCACAGTCTTGGATAGATTGCACTCAGACTATGCAGGGAAACCAGTATTTCACGACGTCCCACCCAGGTCGTGCCAGAGGGGACATCAGGTGTGGTCTAAGAATTTTGTGTTGGATCCCAAATGGTTGAAGGGAATCATAGAGAAAGTCACAGGGCCCTACTCATATTTGATGCAATTAGAGGACGGACGCCTTTGGCATAGGCACATTGATCAACTAAGGACTAGAGATAAAACTGGGGGAACATCAGTTGCAACAAACATCCCGCTTGATAAGAACTTAGATAATAACATTAGTCAATCTTTCTCCTCAGGACACACCGTCCCCGAGGTGGATAATGATTTACCAGACACCAGAGCATTTCAGCGCAGAGCAGAGTCAGAAGAGTCCTGAGCTTCGACCAAAAATGGATCTGGTGCCTTCTAGGAGTTTCTATCAGAAACTCCGGAGTCAACGATGGATCCATTCTCCCAGCTCACTACACCAATGAATAATGAACTGCACAGGTCAGAGCGGCTGCGTTACCATCCTGCGTACTTGGACAGTTACATGGGAGTTTCTGGATAGACTTTTTTAGAAGGGAGGGGTTTTAAGATCCAGCGCCAAAACAACCGGCTGCTGAAACTGATTAATTAACCTTCCCCCCCCCATTAAGAGCAGACAATCGGGCATCTGCCGGGTCTGCTCTCATTGGTTGCAACTGTTTAAGCGTATGTATTATAAAGTTGCAGCAGAACGGAATGCCGCTGCTGGCAGAGTTCGTTCCTGTGTGCCTCTGGTTATGAATAAAACAAGTTGCTCTTCAATACTGCGTTCTGCCTTATTTTCTATACCTATCACGTGCCTTGAATGTTTTTATGGCAGGAAAGACTTGAAATTCATGCTTCATAAATAGTTGGGGTGTATTGTTTCTAAATGACTGAGTTTTCAGTTTTCCATACTTTGGAAAGACCCCATAATCCAGCAGTTTTATGCAATTTGTGGAAAGATATGGAATCTTCTTTAAAATTCCTTTAAAATATCTGCAATCTTAACAGCAAAGGGCACCGCATTTAAAAATTAAATGAGAGAGAAGATTGCTTCTCATTTTTTGCCTCTTTATGTTGCTTCTCCCCTGCCTTGACCTCTCTCTTTTCTTCTAAAGATCACAGCTCTTGTTACCTTTTATTGCTTGTGAAACCAATTCTTCCCAATCATTCTACAAAAACCCAAGAGATAAGCACAGTTTGATCCCGAAGCAGATTCAAAGACTGGGTTTCCGGCATCACAGTTGGCATGCTTTTTCAGTTCCAGACCCAAGTGGGAAATACTTTCTTCTTTGATAACCTTCCTTTTGACTTCTGAGTACAAAGCGAAGACAATGGAAAAGTTTCCTTTGCCCAAAATTCTGTTGGAGTTCAATAAGTAAGTTCCTTTTGTGAAGGAAGAAGGTAAAAAAATCTCATATGACAAGACAACAATGAGTAGCAACCAATATTTTTTGTGCATGTGTGCTGGCTTAAGTAAATAAACTTCCTCTAAAGGAATATCAAGCTTTAAAATTCAGTTAATCAGGTCAAATTAGCTTGTCACCCAGAACCTCATTAAATGTCATCTTTGCCATTGAAAAAACAAATCCAAACTCAGCTGGGAGAGGAAAATGGGGAAGATGGCTCCAGCACAAGCAGGCAGACACAGCAACCTACTTTATGTGTTCTGTTTGCGAGATATATAGTCAGCATTTCTAATGAATCTGCTGGAAGCGGCTGGAATATTATGATTTATAGCACTTTCCTACTCTCTATCATAGCATTTTATTAGATGGATGGGAAGCTGGTAGTAATGAGGTTAGGAATGAGAAAACATCCATCAAGCTCAGCTAGGACTCCTCTGGAAATGCAACACGCTATCTCGTATGTCACAGGCAGTGATCTGGGTCACGATGATATAAAATGCATGATTAAAACCAAGCATTTGACACCAGATAATAGGCATCCCCTTAAAAAATGGCTTCAGTGTTCCTAACTTTAATTAAGTCCCACTCGTAAATATGCACCATGGTAAATATACAGCAGAATGGGGCTTGTTTATATTCCCCAACATAACAATTATCTCTAGAACGGACCCTTTATTTCACTACATGATGTTATTAGACAGGAGAGGGTCAAAAATACAAACCTTAAGTCAGTGGTATCAAACAGCCATGCCAAATAATACCTCATTCCTCTCCTTCTACTATGCTCTGTGTTTGCAGTTATCAGTCTGGAATAAAACATCCTTAATCATCCTCAACAATTCTTCAGGATGGTTCTGATTGCATCTTCAATAAGAAGGCCAACCACAGACCTCTTAAAGATATAGCAGGAGAGCAATCTGTGTTTGTGTGTCTGGTGTTTTGTTTTGTTTTGTTTTCCTTTTCACATGGGACTATGAGTTTTAAGAAGCATTCATGTTTAAATGTATGATTAAAAGAGGGAGATCTTAATTTACAACAGAATTGTATCCTAGCAAGCTCTCTCGATTTCAATAGGAGACATGTTAAGTCTGTAATCAAACCCTCCTGTCTCTTTCAACTGGTTGCAGACCGGTGGTTAAGAGTATCAGCTGAAAATTGGACAATCTCATGATTCCAATCTCACCAGTTTACATTTTATGGGTAGACTTAGGCAAGCTATTATTATGCAGCATTATTTCCCCTTTTCTCTTCAACTACATTTGACTTTGATGGGGTAGCCCAAAAGACAGAAGAAAAGAGGATGCAATCTGTATATGATGTCCATATTCTAAAGGCAAATTTAGATATACAATTTTTCTTTTTAAATTATACTAATCATATCTCAATTGAGAAGAACACAGTACAAAATCATCCAGGGAATCATATAGAACAAGATTCTGTTATGTATTGGCTTTGATTGCCTGTAAGTGTTGAACGATAGTGAACTGTTGAATGTGTCTCTCTAAACTCCAGACTGCTTGTCTTCAGGCCTGTTCACTTGTGTTTTGTGCGGGAGTTAATGTTTAAAGGCTATTGATTGCAGCCTAGCGGTGACCCATATAAATAGTAGCTAAACAGCAGTTAGAGTGGTTCTTTTTCCTGAGTTGATCAAATAAATGTGTTGCTCTTTCACCGTACCATCTCATCAATGTCTCACCGTTCCTGAAATATAACAATCCAAGGATATGTAAACCTCTTTTATCTTCAGTAAAGTCAATTTTCATGACTCCAGCATCATGACTCCAGCACTAGGTTAAAAACAGGATCCATGGCAAATGTTGGAAGATGAACCTATTGCTCACTGAACAGAAGACTGATGCCAATCTCAAGTTTATAAAAAAGCCTTTGTGTGACCCCCAGACCCCTGGAGAAAATGTTCTTAAAACATATGAATTTTGTTATAACAAGTAAAAGCCAAACACTTCATTCTACAATATATATTTTTATGTAAACCTGTCAAACCTGAAAGAGATAAAGTCATTGGAGATATTTGCTGCCCTAAGACCAAAATAACTTACTTCATTGACAGAAGCATGAAGTCTGCTTTATGTAAGGCAATTCTACAGAAGAATATCCATTCATCTATCCATCAACTGAAGTACAATGTGTCATACAGCAATGATCCCAAACTTACAAGCAAGGTGTGGTAGTAGAGAATATGTCTCACTCAGTGTTGGCATGTCATATTATTAAAATATTCCAAAACTGACCAAGACACACCTAGTAGATAGCCACAAACTTTCCATCAATCATCTATATAATACCTTGAGAAAATAAATGCTTTAAATAACATATAAGAAAGATGAAATTTTGACATATTTTGATTTTCACTGCTGTATTCACCTTGATTCATGTGAAACCATGAAATCATTTAAGGGACAATCGTAATGCTACTCCACAGCTCAATCAAACTCAATACACAAAAAAACTCCACTCAAATGTATAGAATTATTGATTACAGTTCAATCCATACTTCTAATTTGATGGTGAAATCAACACAGAGATCAAAGGGATATCAAGGAAATATCCCACTTCTGGATTCATAGCAGAAATAATAATTCAAGAACTGGAAATTATAGTTCTTCCATAATGCAATCCCAAAATATAGATATGGTATGTAGACAACACTTTTGTTATAATAAAAAAAAAATTAAAAATGAACAAATAGAAAACATACTAATCAACCATGTATTGATGGAATCAAGTGCACAAAAGAAGAAAATAACAAACTCAATATCCTCATTAGAAGAGAAAACAATGTTATATTACAAACCCAAGTTTACAGGCAAGCAATCCGTACAATCCAAATCTTCAGGTACAACAGCAACTACTCAGCAGCATACCCCCCCAAAAAGTGCGTACAAATCCTATTTAGCCAAGCTACTAAACATTGCAGCACACTGTAATAACAGATATTGGAATAAACTACCCACAAGACATCCATCAATAGTGAATCTTCATGCAATTTCATCAAAACATGTGTGCCAAATAAACTGAACATAACAGAAACATTACAACCTATGGAAAGGATAATCATCCTCATATTAAAGGTTTTTTATATTCCACCAAGGGGCTACTCTGATCATTTGGATTAACTGTAGAATGCAGGTCAACAAAGTTTACACAGAAAATTCTATGCAAGTAAAACAGAAGTTATATACTAGATAGATTGTGAACACAACTATATAGGACAAACAGGCAGAATGTATCTATTAGCATTAAAGATCACTCAGAAGACCCAATGCTATCCACTGATCTTTCTCCACACAGATATCCTAAGAATTACCTTCAAATGAGAAATGATAAAAATGTTATTCGATTGAAAGATGAATGAGAATTCTTAGAAGCATGGCACTGCAATCAAGCCACAATCCACAAACATAGATTTAAATCCAATCTATGAATTTATCAAAAAATATAATTTAAGACTTCACATTAAACCTCTCTGTCACCCAACAAACTCCCCCATCTAAACATGTGCATAACTGACGTCACACCATATACATCCTTTGCCTAACAGTGCATCTCTATTCCACACATCTTCTGGACTGATGAGGCTACTTAGTATGATAATGAAATGCCCACAACCCCAAAACCTAGCTCAACAAACCCTAGTAATATTGGTAAGTCTATAAAAGAACAATTGACCAGGGTGGCGGGAAGTGGGGGAAGAGTACTTTCAACATTGAGGAATGGTCAAGTCTTAGTCCAGACCTAAACTTTATAGAAATGTTGTAGGAACTCAGCGGAGCAGTTCTTGATGGAAAATCCTCATATATTATATTGTCTGCCATGGAGAAATGGGTCAGAACTTTTATACAACAGTGTGAACAATTGATCACTAATTACAGAAAGCATTTGGTTCCAGTTATTGCTGTTGTGTGTTTAGAGGGCAGACTTCCTTTTTTTCATATCAGAACAGTGGCATGTGGGATGTTTTTACTCATGAAACAAGTAGGACCCATCTGAATTTCTAACATGATTCAGTACAAATCCTTCCACCTCAAAGAAGGTGGATATCTTTTCACACAGCAGTATGCAAAAACAAAATTTATCAGCAAGCACATACTTATACCATTACCAGGTACCAGTTGCAAGTCCTATAGTGCAAGGATGTTAAGTATGTATAGATATAGGTATAGGAATAGGAATAGGAATACGTATAGATATAGTATAGAAATAGGGATAGATATAGGTATATTATAGTATAGGAATAGGAATAGGGATAGATATAGGTATATTATAGTATAGGAATAGGGATAGGTATTAGATTACAGTAATTATGGCAACTGACAATTGAAAAGTGAACAAGTTAGAACAGTGTCTGTCGATACACTTTCCATTGCTTAGGCAAAAAGCAAAAACAACCACAGGTCTGATGAATATGCCACAAGGGGTGAGAGTTTGACCTGATCTCATCTGTCATTTCCAGGGTAAACCAGGCTCTCTTTATCATGTCTGACTCACGGGGGTCATTGTCACTCCCAGCTGCCATGTCAAAGCAAGTGCTGCTGTCTAGGAAGCCAGACAGAGAAATCAGAAGGAAAATGTCATGTTAGCCATATATTCGGTTTCCTAAAATAAGATTTATTTCCACTGGATTTTCAAAAGACAAATGCATTGAGATGCCATAGGGAGTTTTCACAAATAACAAGATATTGTTTGATTTTATTTTTAGGCTTCCTTTCCTAAACAGAGGTGACACAATGGGCTTGCTAGCCTATGCTTTATTTTACTTTGAAAGTAAAAGAAAGAAAAATACCTGGTTAGCAAGTAAAATAGTTTCTAACATTAACACAGGTTACGCATGATAAAAGCCTTCCATTGAGACAAGAGCATTTTGTTATTTTATGCAAAAGCTTTTTCAGGAATGCATGTTTCTCAGCAAAGATTTATAGTGCGAGGTCTGTATGATCCTCCTATAAAATAGTGCCTAGTGGCACACGCTTTGTTCTTCTTCCTGAATTTTAATAGTAAATCATACAGAATCGTTTACTCAGTCTTTATATTAAAATCTTTCGAGACATCTTAGTGGAAGTGATTTACTGTCTAGACCCAAGACAGGAATTTACATACCAATAACTTTAGAACCTTTTTCAAATCACCCATACTGCTCAGAGACCTCCTCTGCATGTTCCAGCTAGCCAATCTTACACAACTTTGCTTGGAAGAAATACACCAGGCATGACCTAATCATGCCTACTAAGCCATATGTCGCATTGAGTTCAATGGAACATGAGTTCAGCAGCAATTCTCTGAGCAAACAGGTTCGGTTGAGTTGAGGAAAGATGGAGAAGACGGAAGAAAGCGAGAGAAGAAATGGAGAACACTGGCTGATGGGTGCTCCTTCTAGTTGTTTCCTGACTGTTACTGATTATCCATTAGGTATGATTAGAATATGCCTTGTACATGTTCTGCTTCTAGTAGAATATTGCTCATGGCCGACCTAATAGAGGCAATTTAAGGGATAAAGAACTAAGTCAGTTTACCAGAGAATGAACTTATTGAGCAAGCAAATATGGAGAGCAAACAGAAATTCATTTGGAGGCAGAAATATTAATACTCAATTTTTTAGTATGCCATGAATAAAGAAATCCCGTAGTATAAGAATTAACTATCCCTTTCTCATCACCACATTCCCTCTAGTTTTTACCTCCCTGAATTATATCTAAAGTTACTTTATTATCCACAAAATAATTCTTTGGAACAAAATTTGTGCACAAGAAAAGCCAACCAAAAGTCCAAGAAATCTGCCATCCTGAGAGCAGAATGACAACCGACAAATATAATTGGGGGTTGCTATCTGTGTAGAACCAGAAAATAGATTATTTATTTTGCATGCTGAGGATTTAATTTTAGGCAGCAAGTCTCATGAGCTGAGATTGTTAACGGCTGGATATTAATTTATAGTTCCTTTTCATCCTACGAAATATATTGAATGCCACGGAGAATTCTTTCACACATAAATGTCACACATATATTCACCTTCAATTGCCTAAAGTTTCTAGTTTTCAGAACTGGGTAAGCTATAAGGTTTTTTTATTATTATTATTCATGCCTTTTTAATATAATAGATGAACAGCTTTTTGCAGAAGGTGACTTATTAGCCTTGTGTTTCTTAATAGAGAATCAACATGACAGGTTAACGAGGCAGCTGATTTGATGTACTGGTAAAGGTGCTCGCCTAGAAAGCAGGAGACTGTGATTTCTAGACATCCCTTAGCCATGAAAGTTAGCTGGGTAACTTTGGCCCCATCACAGGGATTGTTGTTTCAGGGAAAATAGGATGCAGAAGTATTAAATACATTCACCACCTTGAGTGGGGTAAATTTTTTAAAAGGACAGAATAAAGATCTAATAATAGCAATTATTCCAATCTTTACCTAAAGAAAAGTGTTTTCTATCCTCAAACACAACTCTACTTGAATGTGAACAAACCACTTTGTTCACCCTTTTCAAGAGATTGAGGAATATGGCTAATCTATAACTCTCAGCATTCTTCAACAGACTAGTTGGAAATCCCGTGATAAAGGTTCAGCTGCCTTTGAAGATTTGCAAATTCCAAACCCATTCCAATTCTAAGTAGTTCAAGATTTTATTCATATCTGTAGTAAGTATGATTGAAGATTTTGCTTAATTATATTTCAGTGGAAACAGATAAGAATTATAGTAAAACTTTGGATTACGAGCAGAATTAGTTCTGAAAACATGCTTGTAATCCAAAGCACTCGTATATCAAAGCATGCCGACTGAGACCGAGCATTACCCACAATTCCACAGCAAGAGAGTGTGCATATACTGCATGTACTACTCATAATGCAAGACATTGCTCTTTTATCAAGTTAAAATTTATTTAAAATGTTTGCTTGTTTTGCAAAACACCCGGAGATCAAGTTACTCGTAATCCAAGGTTTTACTGTATATATCTCTGGCTGATATGTGGTTCAGAACTCAATTACTTTTCTAATTTTATACTGATCAATTTTAGTTTAGAAATGTATATTCTTTGAGGAAATAGTGCATTTTTTAATACTTAAGTGGAATTTTGGTCAGATTAAAAAATTACCATGCACTGGTGCCAAAACACGATACAAAATTTATGAATGAATATATTTAATTTTAAATAACAAATTTTGAAGTATAATGTATAACATTTTAAAACCAATCCCATGTTCTAGTTTTGGTTACATCAGAAAGATCAGAATCAGAAGAAAAAAAATGCAATTTCTCTCTTTAGCTAAGGCATTTATTCACACTGCAAGGATCAAGACAGAAGAACAGAGTAGTTTCTCAAGGAAGGAAAACTTTTAAAAACTGTTGAGCAACAAGCTAATAACCAGATCAATAAAGCCAATAAAGAAGAAGAGCAACATAAGGCATGCCAGGGTTTGTCATTAAATTCATTTAATGAAGAATGGATATTATTTTATATTCTTACTGAGAGCATTTCCCAAGTACATTTCAATTGTAAAAGCCTAAAAATTTCTTAAAGCTTCTGAAATCACAAGGTTACAAATACATCTGAAACTGAGTGTTCATGTGACATGGAGTCAATTCTTTAAGCACTGGTGAGCCCTCAAATACAAGATTCATTTGTGGAGGCTGTTTCATTCCTCTCGCCTAACTCTTTTTGAGATCGATTTTATTCATACTAAATCAGGGACACTCCATATCAGTGATCAGTGGCTTAAACTGAGATCGTGACCTTGAGGATGAAAGCCTCACCTCTTTTTACCATGCACCACACCCCATGCATGCACATTAAATGGGCTGGGCCTTTCATCAACCAGTTGTATTCTTCATTTTGAAAGCCAGTAAGTCTCACTGTAGATAGATACTCCTCTAAGTTCAAAACAAATGCAAACATTAGGATACAGCAGAAGAAAATCATGACTTATATTTCCTTCTAAGTATAGATAGTCCTAACTTACAATTATTCATTTACTGACCATTTGAAGTTAAACTGCACTGAAAAACTGACTTATGACCACACTTACATCATTGCAGCATTCCTATGATCACATGGTCAAAATTTGGATGCGTGGAGCCTGGCTCATATTTATGAGAATTGCAATGTCCTGAAGTCATTTGACTATCTTCTGAGACCTTCTAATAAGCAAAGACAATGGAGAAGCTAGATTCACTTACCAACTGTGTTACTAACTTAACAACTGCAGTGATTTGCTTAACAATGGTGGCAAGAAAAGTCATAAAATGCAAGAAAATTCATTTAACAACTGTCATGCTTAGCAATGGAAATTTTGGACTCCTTGTGATCGTAAGTCAAGGATTACTTGAATATATTGAGAATTAAGATAGACTGGTGATTAAGTCTGAGGAAAGTTTAAATAGCAAGTCTGGATTTAACTCTTTCAGTCTTTCTTTCCCGAAAAAAGTGACTTTGTTGGGGTGAGTTGTAGTGTAAGATAAGATCTATTTATCACCTTGAAATGAATGATGTATTCTGATGGAATCTATTATACATCAATTTGCAGAGGAATGAATTACAGGCTTCAGTTGCCATCTGAATGACTGTAACATGGCTACAGTCACACATAATTTCCTGAGTGTTTTTTCTACAAAGCTATTGAGCAAAATGGGGATTACAACACAGATACTTGAATGCCTTCAATAAGGTTAACCCTACAACCGTGGACTCTTCAGCCTGTTTATTTAGTTCTAATGTGAAACTCACCTTCGGTTGAGTGACATAAATATGAAGGCTTCTGAATGAGAACAGGTGCTAGCAAAAGAGATCCATATCAGTTTCCAGATATGATCTAAAATAGCTGTCCGTGACCTCGTTTTACCAAACTGGTTTGCTTGCCAGACTTTTTTGGGTGTGAGTCTAATCGACTTATATTTGGATGGCAAAAACTGAATATAAAACTGACTGGCATTCGGGTGGTGTTAATACTTTGGCATTTAAGTGTGGATAATTTATATCCAACCGTTCTGTCATTATCACTCAATGCAGTCTATATTCAGCAAGCAGTTTGCTTTGCTGTAATATAAATTTTCTTGAAGCTTAGTAAGAAAGTTACTTAAAAATAATATTTTAAAAAAATGGAAGCAGGAACGTAGTTAATAAAAAATGATACAAGACAGCAAGCCTGGTGTAATGATTAATGTATCAAACTAGAAACCAAGAAGATTGTGAGTTCTAGGCCCGTCTTGGGCACAAAGCCAGCTGGGTGACCTTGAACCAGTCACTTTCTCTAAGGCCTAGGAAGGAGGCCTTAGTAATTTCTAAAAAAACCTCACCAAGGAAATTTCAGGGACCTATCCAGACAGTCTCAATCAAATATGATTGAATAGAAAAAAGAAAGAAAATTAACCTAAGTTATGCAGAGTTTAAATTATTTTTTCTAGAAATCCTAACTCTTTGTGTGTTTTAAATTTAAAAGTGGAGTGTATGGGTCACATATTTCAATAGCTGTACACTTTTCTAAAGTCCTTGAATGTGATACATTTGGTTCTTATTTTTCTCTTTGCTGCTAATCTATATTATTTAGTTCACTCTGCCAGCTATTTATTTGACTTCTGCCACTTCTCATTTAGGACTAAAGATGGTGGAAACAGTGCAGTAACAATGTGCAGATCTAAGGATGCCAACATATTAATTGAATGTAATGGCAGAAATTGCCTCATGGTATAAATGGAAATGCAGGTTTGACTTAGACCATTTTTCAGGCAGGTAAAAAAATGAGTCTATTCTTAGCTGGGAATGACAATATACAGAACATAGAATCTGTTGACCATTTGGGGAAGTATCTAACAAAGACTTGTTACATGAGCCCAGTGGTATTACATTTACTCAATAGAATTTTTCTAAACATGAATAACAAGCCATATGTCTGGATTTCCAACAGAAAGTATGCATATTTGTTGGTTTGTCTATTCTTTCCCCATTTTTGCTAGGAAATTGCAGGACCCAATTTTTGATTCTGAACTTGGAAATAAAACTGAACATGCAGAATTAATACGATAATAGCTATATAGCAGTGCTTCTTCTGTAGGCTGTCATCAGCATACAGCACAGCATATATCTGGCTATTTTATAAATCAGTAAGAATTTCTGATTCCTAATTATCTAACAATGATTGTAGCAAAATGACCCCATCTATCATTATATTAAAATGGAAAAGGCTTTAAGTAAGCAATATGTAGTTGGTTTTTGTGTGAGAAACAAATTTTGCTCAGAAAATGAATGCTGCGTTTCAGAATTCTTAAATTCCAAATGTATAAAATCGGTGGATAATTCTTGAGATTTTAAAGTAAAACACAGATCCCATGTATGGGTAAAATGAAAAATCTCCCTGAATGTTGCTCAAGATTTTTGGAGAAAAGGCTGAATATAAATCTAATAAATTAATAGTGTTTCTAAAGCCTCCCCATAGTTGGTTTAGACAATGAATAACTAGAAATGGTTTTCAGGATTATAGAAATTTAATGTATTGCTCTGAAAGTGTTGAAGTGTTCGAAAAGCTAATAGGATTTAATATAATTTTCTCGAACCATTTTCCTGAAAGACCTAGATTTATATATTGTGCATATTTATATTTATAATATAATTTTTTCAGATAAACAGTTTGCCAACTTGTTATTTTTCTCCTATACTATGTTTATCATAAAATTATAGGATTAGAAGAGACCTTGGAGACTTTCCAAATCAATGCCCTGTCTAGCGTAGGAATCTTGAAAATTTGTAGTGATGGAACACCTATGATTTCAGTAGATAGGCTATTCCAGTGATTAATAATTCTTATTGTTAGCAAATTCTTCCTTGTTTAAACTTTGGAAACAACCTTACTGTAAAGCAGGGGTTCCCAACCGAGGATGCTCACACACCCTGGGGGTGCGAGATGATATTCCAGGGGGTGCAAAAACTTGGAATCAGAGTTTTAAAAATTATAGTGTAAATGCATAATTCAAACCAGTTATTACTTTTGTAAAGGGTTTGAGAATATATCAGAAGAATTCTAGGGGTGCAGGGTATAGAAAAGGTTGGGAACCACTGCTGTAAAGCTTTCACTCATTAACTCTTGTCTTATCTTCCAGTGTTCTGGAAAATAAATCTACCCCTCTGCCCTGTATCCTGTGTTCCTGTATTGGAAGATTGTTACCATGTCTCTCCTCAACCTTAACTTCTTTAGACTAAGCATACCTAAATCCTACACATTTATTTTTTATAGGATTTAGCCTCCAAGGCCCTTACCATCTTTGTTGCTCTTCTCTGCCCTCTTTCTAGTCCACCAGTGTCCTTTTTTGTACTAAGGAGACAAAAACTGGATACAGTGTTCAAAGTGCAGCCACAGAGTAGTTTTTTATCATTTCCCAAGATCTTGACATTGTAAGTCAGTAGGAGTTTCTTGGTACTTACTTGATTCATTTATTTTCAATTTTTTAGTTATTTATATCCTGCCTTTGTTGTTATTATTATTTTACAAATAAGAATGTGAATATATTCAACATAACTTCCTCCTCATATTTTCCCACAACAACCCTATGGCGTGAGCTGGGCTGAGACAGAGTGAAAGGCCCAAAGCTGGTTTTCATGGTGAAGGCAGGACTTGAACTCATGTTCTCTTGCTTTCTAGCCCAGGCGCCTTAACCACTAGACAATTGTGGCTTTCACAGATATGACAGGTGGTCAAAATCTAAAATTGTGTTTAAGAAGCAGTGTCTAAAATTGCAACTACAAATGGAACTGGAAAATATTTCTTGAGGATAAGAAAATAAAGGTCTATGCTGTGTTAAAATATCTTACAACATTCACAGTAGGAATATAATAAATTAAGCATGTGTATTGCAAATTCAAGTATAAATTTTCATATTAATATGCAATTGTTAAATATGTGCTTTTTTGCCTTATATGTATATAAGTAAGATTTAAAACCACATAAAACAAAGGAGCCATTAGAGCCGATAAGGTTTCCTTTCTGGATCCTTGTTATCAAAATACAGAGATAACTTTGATAACTCTGAGACTGGATTTTAACACACTGCAACAGAACAAAATACACGGGTTTGCTTTATTCTCCATTTCTTTGAAGTGTCCCTCCCCTCCTTATGTGAAAGGAGAGACATGAATGGCTTTGGTTTTAACTTCTAATATCCATGTCATGAAAACAGTGGAAGATAATAATAGAAATCATAGTCCATTGAAGTGGATAGTTATCTTGAAGCTAAATAATAATAATAACTTTAAATTATGTAAAATATTTAAACTTGTCCAAGCACTTTTTCTAAAACAGTATATACCATAGGTTCAGATTGCTGTCTTTTTTCATAGTATTATTTACAACCTCTAAGTCATAAGTAGCGGTTCTTATCCATTATTAAACCTTTTTTTACAGACAGTGTATATTTCTTCATATGAAATCTACCTCAGTTATATTTCCTTTACTTATAAGTTACTTCTATAATGTAATACATTTTTTCTAAATTAGAAAGATGGGTTCCTTTTGTAAATTAATCCAATAAGTCTGTGGCCCAACTTAGAATGGAAGAGATTTAATCCGTAGTTTTGAGAGGAAGTCATTTGTGTTCCAGATACAGAACATGTAGAAAATAACATTGTTTTATAAATTTTGATGGACTGCTAAAATTGTTCTTGAAATGGTCCAGAAGCATTAAAATGTCCTATGAATAAAGCACATAAACCGATATATTTTATTTGTATTAAACCCATGTCTCCCTCTTCATTACTGCATTCATAACCTGTCTTGGTTATAATTCTCTTTGAACTCAGTGAGACTGATTTCTGAACAATCAGTTCAACGTTTTAAGAGATATGTTACATACAGTGAAACATATTCTCTCATTTTCTGTTTTACCCACTCACTTGAAAAAACAAAAAGAATAATAAATGCTGAATAATAAATAAACATGAATGAGATGCTGACTTTATGCATGCTGATCTAGAACTTTTTAAATGTTGAAAGTATATTTCCACTAATTACAATTTTTAGCATAGATCCTCAAGAAAGAGATAATAAAGGGAGAGACAATTTGGCCTAGTGGTTAAGGCACCAGGTTACAAAGCAGGAGACTATGAGTTCAGGTCCAGCCTTAAGTCATGAAAACCAGCTGGGTGACTTTGGGCCAGTCATTCTCACTCAGACCAACCAGTCTCACAGGGTTGTGATTGTGTGGAAAATAGGAAGAAGAAGGTTGGATATGTGCACTACCTTGAGTAGGCAGAATATAAATAAAATATACAAATAAAATGAATACTTTTCATGTATTTATATAACCAAATAGTAGACAAAGACTGACTTCTGGAGTTCATGAAGTTCTTTCTAGTGTAACAATGAAAAGATAGTTGTTGTCATTTCTATAGAAAATTTAGACACAGGAAGCAAACTTTTCTTCCTTTTTGTGACCTGAGTTGGTCACAACTCCTTTGGTATTATTTGTACTATGTCTGTTTGTATTATAGACATGATACTCAACTTGTACTGCCAAACCTGTTGTTTAAGTAAAGTTTCTTGTTGCTAGTGGCAACCAGATAACTATTAAAATAAAGGATTTGAATTAATCTGATTTTGTTACCAAAATTAACAAAGTATTTGACATATTGGAAATATTCCAGTAAAGAAGTAACATAATGACAAACAGAGAAAGAAGACATTTGAGATCTGAAAAAACTAGACATGTCAGAGTGTAGAAGAGATAATGGGTTTTTCAAAAAGTGAAAAAAAATATTAGAAGAGAAAGAAAAATGTTCACCTTAACCAGTAATGACAACAAAAATAGTTCTTTGGAGCAGCCTTGTTCTGTCTGCCTTAAATTAAAAACCTTCCTGTCAGGAGCAAGACTATTTAGCATTTTTGTAGAGTACATGTTTAGCGTTAAATATTAATATTCTGCAGTACATTTCATTTCAACCTCTACTTCAACCATATACTGTACATTATCCTCCAAATATTCCAAAGACAGCATAAAATTTCTTGGCTTTATTCACTGAACTGAGTTATAATGAGTTCTTTAGTTTTTTTATTTAGTATATTGCATTACCCTAACCAATTTGATTGAGTAGTTTGCACAGAGATGTGCAAAATGGAGCAGTTTGTTTCTAAAGCATTGGTTTTTTTCCCTAGAATATTGTCCGTCCCTCCCAATCTAACCATTACTGGATAGTTCATTCATTTCCATATTTATTTATTTATTTATTTATAATTGAATTTATATACCGCCCTACTCCCGAGGGACTCGGGGGTGAACAGCCATAAAACACATATATACATATCCAATACACTTTAAAACCAAAGTTAAAATAATTAAATAACGGCTGATTAAAGGTTAAAACCAATTTAAAATAACTAAAACCCCAATTAAAATCCAATTAAAATCAGCCCCAGAAGACATGTGGGAAAATGTACATTTTTCTGAGGAGGAAATGTTTCACAATGCTTCAGACATTATAAGGTCCAATGGTTGCTCTGTTTTGCATATTTTTTTAATTCAAGAAGCTCTCTACAGTTTTGTCTTTTAATAACCCTGCAATCCTTTGCTTCAAGGCGATTGACTGGAGCTGAGTGTTTACTGGCTCGATGCCCTTCCTGATGCCTACATGGAGTTCACAGCTGACATTTACAAATAATAATGTTGTATGGTGTAATGGTGACAATAAGGCTAGAAACTGGGAGACCATGAATTCTAGTTCCGCACAAAGCCTGCTAGGTGACCTTGCTTCCAGGGAGGCAAGAATTCTTCTGAAGAATCTTGCTAAGAAAACATGGCCAGATAGTCCTGAGTATTGGACACAATTTAACTGAATTTAAAAAAAAATCTCTTTGGGGAATTGAAATTCAACTAGTTGAAATACTCTGTGGATACTTTATAGGGATGTGCATGAAAAGAGGTGGTGGTGAAAGTATTTTGTTTCAAACCCAAATAAATACATTTGAAAGTTTTGGCAAACCATGACTGTGGTTTAGTAGAACTGATACCAGAACATGTTGGTGGTTCTTGGGGCGAATCAAGATTCAGAGGGATCTTGTGGGACAAGTAGGGCCTCATCCCTTCACCCCGCCCCCTTCCTTTGAATGACCAGCCTGCGAATCTTTGCAGTGCCTTAATTTCCCTCCATGCATGTCCTTGGCTTCATGCAAGCATAGCCTGCCGGCTTGCCTTCTCCACATCATTCCACTGCCTGCCTTTGCTTACCCCAAGGATACCAGAGGCAGCAGCTAATAAGAGGTAAGGAAAGGGGAGATTATGGATGGCTAGGCTGATTGGATATACTGCACTTGAAGCCAAAGACAGTGTCATTATCATCATCAGCAACAGGAACAGCAGTAATTAATTGGACTTCAAGTGCAGCATATCCAATTTGTCCTTTCCTGCTTGCTTTCTCTCCCCCCTTTCCTTTTCCTGCCTCTTTGTTGATGCTTTCCCAATGTCCATGGTTCAGGCATGGCATATGCAGGTAGCCCTTCCATCCCTCCCCCAATTTTCTCAGCACCTTTTTTTTACTTATCCCCCTTCTGCCCCCTCATCGATGATATCTTTAGTTTTACCCTTTTTCTTTTCTTTCTTTCTGACCAAAATCATCTGCTTGACATGAACAACCCAGAACAACCCATGTTCTATCCATGGAAGATTTTATAAATCCTTTGTTTCTATTATTAGGTAGAGAAACTTCAAATTAGCTATTAAAGTGATGCGGTGTTACGTTATCAAGCTCTTTTACTATAATTTCTATTTTCTATATTAACTCAAGTGGAGCATGCTCTTCAATAGGATATAGTTTTCTGTAAAGTTTAATTGGGTTAGATAAAACTCTTGTTGGATGATAGATGAAGGATTTGTCACAACTAATTATCATGGTGTGAACATACTGACTATATACTTAATAATCTACCAAGTACAAAGTAAATACTAAAGTTATGCAATGTTTGGAATTTGATTCTCTGTAGAATCTAGAGTTTCTAGTGGCCCAAATCTTTCACATAGTCGCATTTTCTTAACAGAGCTGTGTCTTTTCTTGGAGTTATATATTTACCCTTCCCAGAGGCTTCTGTTGGCTAAATTGTATTAAACAGTTAAAAGCATTGAGTATGTTTAGCCAAAAGAAGTATCTTTAAATACTTGAAGGTTTGTCACAGATTAGAAATTGGAAGTTGGTTCTCCAAAGCTCCAGAGGGTAGAACCAACTGATTGAAGCTTTTCAGAGGGAAATCCAAACTAAGGAAGAATTTTCTGATTGAAAACTATTAAGTATTGGAACGGCCTGTTATTGGAGGGTCCATTACTGGATGTTTTCAACCAGTTTTAGATAACTATTTTTGTCTCTTTTTAAAATTGTAAGTTCTAAATACAGTTCCAGAATTCAGTGTCATCACAGAGTTCTTTTGTATGAATTCACGAATGTTTATTCAAGGAATCAATATTTTAGCTGTATAAAAAAAAATTCTTATGCCGGGAGCTAATATATTCTAAGATTTCCAGTCTTGAACTCCACGTTTATGAAAATACTTTGCTTATTCTCATACTTTTTGCATAAAGAGTGCAAAATGCTAACAGATTAATAAAGAAAAGGCAGAACTACTCAATTCAAATTTTGATTCAGTATTCTCCAACTGAAAGTAATGTATTTCACTAGAAAAGTTGAAGAGCAAAATAAGCAGGATTGAGATTGATAAAAGATTTGTTCAGGAAATTTTAAAAACTTTGAAGGTTTATATTTTTTCTCTGCTGATATCTATAGTCTTACTTCGTCAATCCTTCAATTTGGTGCTCTTAATGTAGTGAGAACAAAATAATGTAATTGACTGAATTGAGAAATTGAAAAACGGGGTATGTGTGCGCACATATTTATCATGATATGACAAAGTATAAATGAAATGAAATCAAGATAGTACAAATGCTTTCCCAGTCTTGTTTCAATATTTAGTGATATATTCTTAAGCGCAAGGTCATAAGCTCAAATTCTATTTATTTTTTGGCCAGCATTTCAAATTAATATAGAATTTCTTTAAATAAAAGGAACACTGAAAATGCTGTCTTACTTAATGCTTTTCTAAGGCAAGTAATTCTTTCAAAGGCAAGTAATTCTTTCTAAGGCAAGTAATCACAGTAAAGAATAAGGCAAGGCAGGGATGCAACTTCCCTGTGCAAAATTATACAAGGTTTAATACTGCATACAGCTGATTTGATACAGCAGAATAATTGATTGAATATAACACTCCTTTAGGAGTCAGTGAGGTCAACTGGGAAGTGGATTCTATGATATAATGGGGACAGTACTACAAAGACAATGATCTACTGAGAGAACAAAGACAGAATTCTATGAACATAGTTACTTTTCAGACTTTAAGAGGTTTGTCTTGAACTTTCCTTGGTTCCCAGAGCATATGCCTGCGCCTAATATCTTTTGGTTTATCATCATTCCTTGGCTTTCTGTCTTTTATGGCTGATCTGACAGTTTTATTATTTTTAACTCCCTGAGAAAGTAATTAGGGCAGAGGGATGTTTTCCTTTGTTTTACTTCTTTAAGCAAACACCATATTTTCTCCTACAGGCTCCCACAGAGAAGGCCTCCTCAGGGTGCCGACAATGTCAGCTGGCAACCCCCAAGGGGAGAGCCTTCTCTGTGGCAGCTCCCTCCCTCTGGAATGACCTCCCTCCAGAGATTTATGTTATTTCTGACTTCCGTGCCTTCCGCCGTGCCACAAAGACCCATCTGTTTATACAAGCCGGCTTGGCCTAATCACACCTCTCCTGTTTTAAAAGTTAAACTAGTTTTAAACATTTTAATTTTGATTCAAATTGGTTT
>JANHFO010007967.1:19157-29547 GCA_032468095.1 Pareas carinatus | reverse complement strand
AACTCACAAGGTCACCCTCAAACAACTCATTACCCAAGTTGTTAAAACACAGGAGACTAATGGAAAAGCAACCACCACACAAACGACCCAGGAGATCACAGCACAAAAGCCCATTATGCCAGCATCAACTCCAGCAACCAATCAAGAAATAACAACCCAGCCAACCAGCCCAGCCCAGCACACCAAACCCTCCCACAAGTATCTACAGATGAAAGGAAACTCAGATCACACTTTGCTCAGGCTAGCAAGAAGCCAAAAGCACCAGCCTCAGAATGGCAAGTGAGACCTTACCGAAACGTCGCCAAGAGACTTTCCACTCTACATGTGAAAAGACCCAAACACACCTGGACCTACATTATATATGTAGGTTGTTATGTTATATATGTACATTATATATGTATTATATAGAGACAGAGACAGAGACGGGGGAGGAGATAAAACTATAGGTCTAACATTCATATTTTGATATGCAACTAAAATCTAAAGTTGTATGTCCAATTTTTTTATTTTAAAAGTGAACTTCAAATTAGGCATGGAACAGGTTGAAATGATGGAAAAAATACTGCAAATAGAAAACTCAATTGTCCATTCCTGGATATATTTTGTAAGTCCCAACTAGAATACCCCCTCAAAGGAATTCTTTTATTGTTATTTTTTTCCTTTATTGCATCACGTGCCCCTTGATAGCACTCCTGAACAATAAGAATCGGCAGGCTGTTGAAGAAAAACAAAAACAGCCATCACCAAGCGTAGTTATCTCCTTGAGTAAGAGGTTTATTATTTATCTTCCCTGATGCAGTACCCATGTGGCAGAATTGATACCAAGCAGCTGGACAGATTAGACCCTGGAGCCACATCTGCAGCTGTGTAGATCAACACTAGTTTCCCTGCCTTAGCACAGAGGAAGTTTATCTCCTGTCACTGAGATTTATTGCTACTTCCTTCATGCATTGTTAAGGATTCCACCTGCCCACTCTCTTTTATTTGGCTTTCAAGCCAATCTAAGACCTGATCGTTAACAACTGATTCGCTAAGCATTTGTTTACTTCCCATTCCCTCCCCACCTTTAATTAATAGTGATTTCCAGTTTGGCTTTATGAGATAAATAGTGAGGCTAACAGACAGAGAGGACTTGTGGAAATCAGAAAGAATAACAACAATAAAGCATTTTTTTTTATGAAACAAAGAACCAAAGCCAAAACAGTAGCAAGAAATGTCTCATTAGCTATTCAGGGAGCATATGCATTTCTTACAAGTGAGTGGTTTGGGATAGCTAGGGTTTATATGCCCATCATGCTTTACAGAGAGGCTGTTGTACTAAGGGTGAACACTTCTTACGTTACATGTGCTTACATTTGTGTTACTAAAATTCTGTGTCTGAACCAAACACTCTGCCTCCACCCCAAATAAACAAACAGGAAAAAGAGTCACATAACCCCTCCCACAGATGAACAGAGACTTTGCATGCAAATGCCTAATTTAGGATGTGACATCTTCAAGCTGGCACCATGATTGAAAAAAAGAGTGAAGAAACCTGCTAAAACAAGTCTACTCCGTGCAAATATACAGCATACTTTTTAAAATTTGTTCAAAGAGATGAATATAGGCTTTATTTCTAGAACAGCTGTCTACATTAAATTTAAAATCCCCTAGTCTTTATTTTTAGTCAGTAATGATAGAAATAGATTCACATCCTTCATTTGACTGGTTTGTGCTGCCTAGCAGGCAGTTTTTCCAAGCATGGCCAGTGGCCTTCTTAACCTCTTACATAGTACAATTTTCAAGGCTCTGAGGGTTGATTTTTGCCTTAAGTTCATAACTGGGACATTATTTGAATTGCATGAATGGAGTCCATTGCTGATTTGTTGGAGAGAATTAGGCAATCATATCTGACCTGATTAGAATTGCTTCTTCTCGTGCTTTAAGTTCCATTTCGGTCAATTTTTAATCACTATCGACTGGCTTTTCTGGCCTGGCGCTGGTGAAGTGCACTCTGCCTTTGAAAGATTGGAACTGCGTGTTATAAAATCCTGGACCTGAGGTTTGCCTGCTCAGAACCTCATTACAGCCAAATGTTATGCATAATAAAATGGCACAGAGGCCCACTTATTTTTCCTTCCTTTTTCATCTGCATAAGTATAGTCCATGCAACACAGTTAATAAAGTGGACATCAAGTCACCTACCTACCCTAGGAAAAGGTTAGCTCTTTGCTTTAAGTACCCCATAAAAATCACTCTGAATTAGCATGGTAATCTCCGTGAAAAGTACTAATCATTATAAATTCATGTGGCATTCATGAGGATGTAAAATGTATATACCCAGAGGTATGTTAGAAAGAAAGTCATACACATGACCTCTCCCTATCATTCTGAATATGTCACTGCATTTAACTCATGTAAAGCTCAGAAACTTTTGATTGTATTTCCCCCCTGTTTAAGACTGCACAGAAGTAATACAGATAATCTGATACATCTGGCTAGAAGAACGACAATTGCAATTGTTTTTCACCCACTTTAGATCCTCTTTCCATGAAGGAGTCTTTAATCGATCTCAGTTTATATCAGCCAACTGTTCATTTCCCGAAGCATAGGTAGTTCACCTCAGCTTGTGAGAATGGGTTGTAAATTCCTTGCTGGAGTATTGAACACTGCACAATAGTTTATGTTTACGTTTTATTACATTTATATACCGCCCTTCTCCTGACGGACGCAGGCAGTTTACAGCCAGCTGAAATACAAACAAGACGTTACAATACAAAAAACAAATTGCGATGCATGAGTTAAAACCATATTAAAAATAATTATAATAATTCAGGGCTGTAATTTAAAAAGCCAATATAAAACCAATTTAAAACCTAATAAAATAATTTACTATAATAGACGGTGGAGGCTAGGATAGCCTGGCTTGCATGAAAAGATATGTTTTCAGGGCACGACGGAACACATAGAGGTCAGATATAGTGCGTATCTCAGGGGAGAGGTCATTCCAGAGGGTGGGCGTCGCCACAGAGAAGGCTCTTCCCCTGGAGGTCGACAGCTGACATTGCCTGGCTGTTGGCACCCCGAGGAGGCCCTCTCTGTGGGAGCGAACTGGCCGGTGGGAGGTATTTGCTGGTAGAAGGTGTTCCTGTAAGTACCTAGGTCCTAAGCCATGGAGCACTTTAAAGGTGATAACCAGCACCTTGAAGAGCACCCGGAAGGCCACCAGAAGCCAGTGCAGCTCACATAGGAGAGGTATAATATGGGAGCACCTCCTTGCTCGCACAATCCCCTGCGCAGTCACATTCTGGATCAGTTGAAGCCTCTGGATGCACCCCAAGTGGAGCCCCATGTAGAGAGCATTACAGTAGTTCAAATGGGAGGTGATGAGGGCCTGAGTGACCATGCATAAGGAATCCTGATCAGGAAAGGGACACAACTGGCGAATCAGGCGTACCTGATAAAAGGCCCCCCTCGCCACGGCTGCCACATGATCTTCCAAGGACAGCCATGCATCCAGGAGGACGCCCAGATTGCGAGCCCTCTCCGTGGGGGCCAATATTTTACCCCCAATAGACAGTGATGGAGTCAACTGGCTACATCGGGAGGCTGTAAGCTACAGCCACTCGGTCTTGGAGGGGTTGAGCATAAGTCTGTTCCTCCCCATCCATATCTGCACGGCTTCCAGGCACCAGGACATCACTTCTATGGCATCATTGGGGTGGTCTGGGGTGGAGATGTACAGCTGACTATCATCAGCATACTGATGGAACTCCACCCCAAAACCACGGATGATCTTGCCCAGTGGCTTTACATAGATGTTGAACAGAAAGGTTGAGAGGACGGACCCCTGCGGCACCCTACAAGTAAGGGCCCACCGAGCCGACCTCTGCCCCCCTGCCAACACTGACTGCAACTGGCCAGAGAGGTAGGAGGAGAACCACCATATAATGGTGCCTCCAACTCCCAACCCCTTCAACCGGTGCAGCATGATACCATGGTCAATGGTATCGAAACCCACTGAGAGATCTAAAAGGATCAGGATAGAGGAACATCTCGTATCCCGCGCCCTCCAGAGATCATAAAACAATGCAACCAATGCAATTTCCGTGCTGTACCCAGGTCTGAAGCTGGACTGGAGTGAATCCAGATAGACAGTTTAATCCAGGTGCCTCGGAAGCTGACACGCAACCACACTCTCAACAACCATCGCTACAAAAGGGAGGTTGAAGACTGGACGATAATTAGCCAAAACAGCCAGGTCAAGGGGAAGACTTCTTGAGGAAGGGTCTCACCATTACCTCCTTTAGGGCGGTTGGCAAGGATCCCTCACTCAATGAAGCCCTCACAATACCCTGGAGCCAGCCTCGTGTAACTTCCCAGGAGGCCAGCACCAACCAGGAGGAACACGAGTCCAATAAACATGTAGTTGCATTCAGTCGCCCCAGAATCCTGTCCAACTCTTTAGGAAGAGTCAAGCTCTTCCTAAACAACACTCTCAAGAATAGTGGCTGCAAGAAGTAATCCTGGCAACACACTGCTTGAACTTTATCCTAAATCCATTGACTATGCAATGACTTGCACCTCTTCCTCTTTGAATCAGTGTTTTTTCAAACTCTGCAATCATGTGCGTATTTCAAATCCCACAATTCCTCATGCTAGTTAAGGAATTCAGGGAGTTGAAGTCTACATGTTTTCATGTTTGGAAAACACTGATTTGAATGGAGCAACCTAATCCTCTTGCTGTAACTCCCAGTTTTCTGCTGTAAAACATTTTTCTGTATTCCATAATCTGAGACTTCTATCACTGAAGATATTCCCTCAACGAAGGTGAATTGTCCCAGGGATGCGGGGTGGGAAAGTCTTTCTTTTCCATAACAGAATTTGAACAATAACAGTAAGTCTCCCTCTATTGTCTGAACCTCTACTTTGCAGGTGAGAAGGCGGCCTTCCATGGGAGGATGGCAAATGTACACCAGTTAGACAAGAAAGCTCAGGATTGACTAGGTTTCCCTTATTGCTATTGTGTTTTGTTTGGAAGCAACCTTGACAAACTAATTGTAATGAACAAAATTCAGTCAAAGGAAATAAACTTTGGGCAGCTTTTAAATATGGATAGAAAATAGAAAACCCAGAAACAGTTCCTTAAGGTGCAGCATACTAGTAAGAGGCTCAATCAAATTTAAACTGAATATAATCTCTCTGCCTCTGCCTTTAAAAATTCACTGATCAGTTCTATGCATTTTTGCTTAGAAAGAAGACCCAAGTGTACATACAAACTATTGCGAACCAAGTTCTGTAAAATGACAGAAGAACACAGGAGAGAAAGTGTTGTATAGTGGGTTCCCAAGAACGAAGCGGAGGCACACTCAGTTTAAGGTCTTTATTAGATACGGTGGTCAGTTACAAGAATGGCGCTCGGCTGGCGCGCTGCCCCTTAAGTATCCCTTGGTAGGTGGCAGCCTGCCAATCCGAGCGCCGGTAATTCCCGCGCTGGTCTGTGCCCTCCCCCTGGACACAACAGAAAGAGCTTGGGGACTAAAGGAAAAGGAGAAAAGAGGAAGGGAGATGGGTAGTTTGGATGAGAATATGTACATTATTGTCTTTCAACCAACTTGAGCTTTCTGTTGCTTTTTCAGGAAATAGCGATAGTGCTTAGGCTTATTTACCACTTCACCATGCTCTATAGCAGGAGTCTCCAACTTTGGTCCCTTTAAGGTTTGTGGACTTCAATTCCCAGAATTCCTCAGCCAGTATGGCTGGCTGATAAATTTTGGGAGTTGAAGTCCACAGGCCTTAAAGGGACCAAGGTTGGAGATCACTGTTCTGCAGCCCTCTCTAAGTAGTTTACAGAGTCAGCATATTGCCTCCAACAATCTAGGTCCTCATTTTACCGACCTTGGAAAGATGTAAGGCTGAGTCAACCATGAGCTTGTAAGGATCAAATCCCTGACAATCAGCAGAATTAGCCTGCAACACTGCATTCTAACCACTGCACCACCACAGCTCCACAGAAAGGATGCTTATTCTACAGATTGAGAAAAAAATTGTATCAGATCAGATGAAGTGACCTCTTATAATATAACAAGTTGTAACTAGGTGTTGCCTGATAAAGATTATAGCTCTCCATGCATCTAATGCAATTCCATGAAAAGAACAGAAAGGTGATGTGGTTCCAAAAAAGGCAAATATAAATGCATAAATCCACAGTTCTACCTTATTCAGTATTGGTCAGATTCCTCCTTGTTCCTCTTATTTGTCCCATTGGAATCTTTCTTTTTTCAACAACCCAGAAGGAAGGAATCTATTAATGAAGTACCAGGAGTATATAGGAAATTCACCAATACAGTGGAAAAATTCATTAAGAGGGCCAAAGAATTAATAATACAATATGCATCATGACCAATGTTACTTGACATTTACATCAAATATAATATCAGGGTAATCTATGAATTTTCATGACAAAATATAGCAAAGCTCCAGGGATGTATTAGCTTAACATTTGAACAGAATTCCTTGTTTTATGCTCTTTATCCATCTTCCCACTTGTTTTGTGGACTGTAGGCAGATCTGAGAACTATTTCCAATTATTTAAATTGGTAGGACCTTCATTAAAGAGATCCTGATTACATTTACGCACAGATGAGGGTTCACAGGCCACGGTTGGTCCACTCAATTTAGCTCTCAGTTTTTCAGGGCAAATCATCCACCCGGGAATCTTTCTTAACTATTTATTAAAATCCATTTAAGAATGAGTCAGATGGGATCTGAGAATGTTGAAATTACATTTACATATAAGAAGTAGCTAATAAACCTCTTCCATCTTTCTCAACTTTTAGGAGGATTAGCCTGTTGCAGCATCAAATCAGTCATGGTTATATGAGACTGATGATCAGTTAGTTTAATTAACAGATAAATTCTGCATACCGACAACACATTAACTCCAGTAACCCAATTAATGAGGGACATTTTCTAAATCTACTCAGCAAAGAAGGCAGAAAGACTCACTTCTTGGTTTTTAACTTCCACAATGTGAAAATCCACAATGGCCCAAATGAGATTGGCAGCAGCACCACAGGGCTTGGTATCTCTTACCACAATTTTCTGCCTTTGTCATCTAACATATAACCAGAACAAGAAAAACTAAAGTGGGGACAGAAGCAACATTTCAGAGGAAGTTGCATTTTCATGGGCCCTGTCTTTGTCTCAGAAAATGAAAGGAAGCTTCTGTAAATTGTTCAAATTACACATTCAAGAGGGCAAAATTATTTAGGCTCAATTAGTCTTGCAGCTATTTGGGGGCAAAAACTAATTATCTGAGTCAAGGACATTGTCACATGGTTGCACCAATTAATGACAGATAGGGCAGGCCTTTTGACCGTGGTGCATTGTTCAGAAAATGCCTGTCCACACCCACTATGAATTCTTCCAAGGAAGGACAAATCTAGTTTTACTTCATTCCAACTAATGTTTATCCAATTAAAGATACACTGGAAGCAACTGTGGGATGCCCAGCAGGAATTATGTCAATGGAATAAAAAAGAAAACCACAACTATCTCAAGGCGTTTCCCTAGAGCTGATTAGATAATCTTTAGAACATCAGCTGCACATCATTTGAGAAATTGTCTGAGCTGTGAAATAGTTTAGAGATGTACTTTTGCTTAAGTAATATTTTCACACGTTACCCAGGTTTTGAAATAAAAAAATAAATGATATTTCCAAAGCCCAATGAAAGCTGCAGTCACTTTTTCACGATAATGTGCCATTTAGAATGCTATTTTGAAACAACTCTGATCTGACTTTGTTTTTACTCACATTTTAACTGTGCCCTTAAAAAGAAAACAACGTGACAAGCATAATATATAAGAACATTTTCTGCATTTTCTCTTAATTATAGTATTGCACTTGCAATATTTCAAATGAAATGCTGAATCAGAGATAAAGTTTGCACTACAGAATTAGGAGAACAAGGTCATTTCATTACATTTAACTTTAAGATGTGTGACTTCAGGTTTTGAACTGGTCAGCAATTTAAATCCATTAGTTGCTTTGTTTATTTTTTCCCCTAAAGCACTATCAACTGCATTAAATAAAAAAAAATCTTGAAGATACAACGCAAAGTATGAAATAAAAGGCTCCAATCATCCTATTTAAAATTTACAATTATCAAAACATTAATTGAATCAAAACAAATAATTGAAAAATGAAAATGCAGAGAAATGGAAGAAAAAGAAAAAAGAAAAGAAAGTGATTACAGGTTTTGTAACTCGTGACAGATTGTTTCATAGGATTATTAGAATTTTGAGGAAAACATTATTTTCTAAATTGAATTGGATTTTTTATTACGGTTCTTAAAAGTATTGAACATAAAGAAGATTTTGAGCAAATATTAGATTACACTGGGAAATAATGTATATAAGAGAAACAGTTCAAGATGAATCTCTAAATAAACATTACAAATATTAAATTCTACATCACATAGCTCCTATCTGATAATACCAGCATCCCATTTTATTACAATAATACTGCAGAAACAAAAGTGGGCCACTTCATTATAGGAACTCAAGAGTCAATATTTAGGAATATTGTTTTTCAAGTACTATTACTAGAGGAACTAATTGCTGGGAGAATGACACATTAAGACCAGATGAATTCCCACAATACACCAATGGAAGGAATTCCATGTAGCAGATGTAGATCTTTCAAGATCTTTTTACCATTGGTCATGGAACATCTAGAAGGCTATAGTTTCCAGAGTCTATAAAAAACAGGTAACCAAACTCAAAATGGCCTTCACTTTGATGACCACTTTAATATCTCCTATGGAATAGAAATGATGATGATGATGATGATGATGATGATGATGATGATGATGATGATGATGATGATGATGATGATGATGATGATGATATGCAATCAGTCATGTCCAACTCTTGGCAATTCTATGGTCCAGGTCTGTCCACATTTTCCAATCTTGCTCTACTTCTTTGAGATGCTAAGAGCCATGGTGGTACAGTGGTTAGAATGTAGTACTACAGACTAACTCTGCTCACTGCCAGGAGTTCGATCCTGACCATCTCAAGGTTGATTCAGCCCTCGATCCTTCTTAGTTCAGTAAAATGAGGACCCAGATTGTTGGGAGCAATATGCTGACTCTGTAAACTGTTTAGAGAGGGCTGTAAAGCACTATAAAGTGGTATATAAGTTTAAGTGCTATTGCTATTGCTATTCCTTTGCTCTGGCTGGTGTCAGTTTTGATGGTGTCCAGCCACTGTGTTCTTTGTTGGCCTGGTTTCCTTTTACCACTAATTCTTTCAAACATAATTGCTTTCTCCAATGAAATACAGACCATAGATTATGCAAAAAATAAAACCTTTGCACATAGACCTTAATGTGTATAAACCTCTATGGGATCTGAATTTGTGTCCAATGTCCTTAGGCATTTATCATGTGCAGCATGTAGATAAATAGAGGATTAGCAGAAAAATGCATTGGTACAAAGCTACAACCTTACCCTTTGAAACATGTGGATCCAGTTCTTATATATAATGTATGAATCAGTGGCTACGTTAGTTCGATCTTAGACATTGCTGCTGGCAATGACAACAGTATTCTAATACCAGAAATACAAAAGTCTGCTCAGAAAATGAGAGGTCTATAAAACTACCAGAATAACTGATGTCCATTAAATGCTTGTTCCCTTGCCCCATTAGCTAGTAGTACCACCAAGAAAAACTTCCCTTTTATTCTTTTTATTGGCTAATGATCTCTGGAGGGCCAGAGATAGGGGTTGCTTCTCTATCCTGATCCTATTAGATCTCTCAGCGACTTTTGATACCATCGACCATGGTATCCTGCTGCGCTGGTTGGGGAAGCTGGGAATAGGCGGGACTGTCTTATGGTGGTTCCGCTCCTACCTCTCCGACTGGTCGCAGTCAGTATTGACAGGAGGGCAGAGGTCGGTCCTCTTGCCTCTCCTGTTCAATATTTATGTAAAGTTGCTGGGCGAGATCATCCGTGGCTTTGGGGTGGAGTTCCATCAGTACGCTGATGATATTCAGCTGTACATCTCCACCCCGGGCCACCCCAACGATGCCGTGGAAATGATGACCTGGTGTCTGGAAGCTGTGCGGATCTGGATGGGGAAGAACAGACTCATGCTCAACCCCTCCAAGACTGAGTGGCTGTGGTTATCGGTGTCCCGATATAGCCAGCTTGAAACATTGCTGGCTATTGGAAGCGAAACATTGGCCCCCACGGAAAGGGTGCGCAACTTGGGGGTCCTCCTGGATGTATGGCTGTCTTTGGAACATCATATGGCAGCCGTCGCTAGGGGGGCCTTCTATCAGGTTCGCCTGGTTTGACAGTTGCGCCCCTTTCTTGATCGGGACTCCCTACGAACAGTCACTC
>JANHFO010007961.1:20840-35308 GCA_032468095.1 Pareas carinatus | reverse complement strand
ATTCTTAATAAGTATTTTGTTTCTTTATGATGATGATGATGATGATGATTATGATGATGATGATGATGATGATGATGATGATGCTGATGATGATGATTAGTTTCCTCTAGAAGTGTTTGACTGAAAATAGGATTCCTCAGAAGAAACTCTAGAGCAGAAATCACTTCAGGCCACATTCACTTTGTCTGGGTTGTCCATGAAACTAAGTTTTAAAGAACATTCAATCGATAAAGGGAAACTATTGGCGTTCCAATAATGTGAAACCAAATTGTATCTGACCAGCTCAGCACTTTTTGAGAATTGAATAGCCTGTTAAAATGCAGCTTTTTAAAGTAGCTTTGAGGTTGAGCCTACTGAGCATCATTAAAGGAAAAATGTAAATGAATGGGATATGTAAAATTACCTCGCTTGAAAGTAAATCCCTCCTACTTTGTTTCCTTATCTACACTGAGAGTCCTTTTAAATTGTTGGCGGGATTATAAATATAGTGGCATTCTTAATTGGGCAATCCAATGAGATTACATACTTAGCAATCTTGTAAACATGTAGAAAATTGTTCTTTAAAGAGGAAGAATGGCGCACTTTTGGTTGTCATAAAGCAATTCCCCAGAAGCTTAGCACAACAAATAATCGCTTGTTTTAGAAAACATATCATGGAGAATTTAATAGTGACAGTAGGCTGTTACTAAAAACTTAAGATATTGATGGATTCCCTGTTATTTAGAAGAAATCTTTTTATCAAGATCTTATGACTTTTGTGGAAGAGATGCTCCATTTCATAAGTTTCACACGAAAATGATTGGAGACATTTTATAGACTACTTAATCCAGGAGGTCAGGCTCAATGGACAGGACAGTGCCTGGTGGCTACAAATTCCATGAATAACAATACAGTGTAATCTTGTGTTTCAGATTTGTTGTGTTTTTACAAAACTGCTTCAGCATTACTATCTCCACTAACTGGAGCAGAAATATGCAACTTTCCTCAGTAATTCACAGGAGAAGGACCAAAATTCTCAGAAAATGGCAACAATTGTGATGCTGCATTATTATTATGTAAATTAATACTACAAGGGCCTATAGCTTCAGGCTGCAATCTTAGACCACTTTCTCAGGGCTCATATAAATTGATACCAGTCCTTATCCTGCCCTAGGCACATTGCTGTCAGGTAGAGGAATTCTTTATTTGTCAAGTGGAAGACACATAAGGAAATATACAGACACATTTCTCAGCTTTGGTTCCCTTACCTCCCACCAAATAGCTGCAGTTGGAGGAGAAGCATCAGCTGATTACTCTCTTAACAAGGGATGGGACTGAGAGGAACTGACTTTTTAAACCCAGACCAGTGGATTGGCTAATTGATCATAACTCAGTGCAAACTTTGCACCACCATTTTATATGGTTGGTGCAAAATGTAGTTGTCATAATGAGGTGCTCCATCTTTAATCTTTCCTGCTATACCATTCAGCAGTGTTTCCCAACGTGACAACTTTAAGACAAGTGGACTTCAACTCCCAGATTGAATTTTGGGAGTTGAAATCTAGCCCCCTTAAAGTTGTGAAGGTTGGAAACCCTGCCATACAGTGTCCTCCCTGTAACTATCTATAGAGAAGGCCAATTCAGTCAAGTGTGGAGACATCTGGAAAAGAAAAAAACATTTCAAAGAGGTTGCATTTTAATTAATTCAAAAGAAGATGGAAAATTTCTATTGCAGGTGCCAAGATTCTGTATCTATTCTGAATTAAGTTAAAGATATCTTACTACTTGCTTTCTTGGTTTTAACAGCTGCAGATAGCCCTTGGCTTACAATAGTTCATTTCTCACATTTATGACCATTGCAACACCCCCATGGTCATGATCAAAATTAAGCCACTTGACAACTGACTCATATTTATGACGGTTGCAGTGTCCTGTGGTCATGTGATCACTTTTTGCTACTAAAATCAATGGGGAAGTCAGATTCACTTAGCAACCATATTATTAATGTAACAACTGCAGTGATTCACTTAACAACTATGGTCATATAGTGGTGCAAAGCTCATTTAACCAATGTCTCAGCAACAGAAATGTTGGACTCAATAGTAGTCATAAGTCAAAGACTACTTACATATGGATTTGACACTATCACATGGCACTGTTCTGAAACAGTTCTAAGGGAAGAGGCCTGTCTGAAAGATCCAGACTCTTCTGTTGCCAAACCAGATTGACTCTTTGGACTGCATACAAACATTGGAGGAGAAAGGCGTAAAAAATAGCAGTTGATCTGATCCCATTCTCCTAACCATTCCACCAACACAATGCTAGGTAAAATATGTCAAATTGTACTGACAGTAACAGATGTAATGGGGTAAGAGGAAAACACTATTTTAACAACCAGAACAGCTGAGAACACCTTAAGACCATCTTAAGGTAGGGTTTGGGGGCTTCAATGAATATCAAGTTATGAGAACACAGAAAAAAATTGGTTTCCAGTGTGAGTTTAAGCTGTATCTAGTGAGAGGAGCCTGAAAATATATTTACAGACTCAAATTAATCAAAATATTGTTAATTATATATTTCTGAATAATCTACAACTGGCTTGGTTCACTAAACAAAAACCACAGTTTGCAAAGACTATTGAATGGACAAATACACTAAGAAAAATAAGATCAAATTTTAGCTGATCGTATTATGTGAGTCAGTTGTGGTCTCTTTAAGCAAAGAGAGGGAGAGAGGGGGCAGAGGGTGGAAGAGGGAGAGGGAGAGGGAGGGGGGATAATTTTGGGGGGAACAAGGCTGAAGACTTTTGACTGAGACAGTTCCCCCGAGCCATATAGATTGCTTCTGCGGCTTACATGGAATTTTAAAGTTTTGTCTTATTTTCTTTAAACTTCTCTTCTTCCTCTGAGCAGAAAAGGTAGCCTTAAAGAAGAACAGTAATATCTTTTCAGTGGGGTTTAAAATAATGATTATGGATATTATTTCACATAAATTTGAAAAACCCTGGCTGAAATATATTTGCCTTTGAAGATATACAGATAGAAAACTGTAGCCCTTGAGATTCTGCGAAATATCACCCAGCAGCTCCATTCACCATAATCAGTGATGAGAGTTTTTGAGAGTTATATTCTGGAAAATGACTAGGTCATATAATTCTTGCTAAGCTTGCTGTTCCTGGCACTACAAAATGAAGAATGGATGAAACAAGTATTGCTCCAGTAGTTTCTCAGATGACAGACTAACAAGGCTGTCAGTTTTCTTTTCATCTCATCATTAGTGCCAACAAAACAATTGTTACCTGCTACCATCTCTTCCATTTTCAGTAAAATGCAGTTTGGGTATGGTAACATATCTTGTGGGACTTGGAGATTGCAGTTTAATTATAGTTTTAGTTGCTCACAAACAGTTCTTCAATGTTCACAGGAACAAATTACAGGTGGTGTCAGCCAAGGGAGGTGAGCACGGAAAGAAACGCCTCGCCCCACATACACACAGAACTCTAGTTAGGCTCAGAAAGAAATTTCCTAGGCCAGAATTAAGATTAAAGACATTCCTGTCCAGAAATAATACCAATGTATTGAATGGTAAGAGATAGACAAAAATCAATCCAGATGCCAAGCCGACAAATTGGGTTCATTTGACAATTATTTGATTCATAATTGAGAAAGCATTCTTGACGTCCTCCTGAGGAAAACTGACCCGGCTGTGAACAACAGTGCCTGAATCGGCAGCCAGTCTTCTCAGTTAAGTGGGATGATTGTAGTTTTCACTGAGAATGATTCTGTCTGAGGTCATGGAAGCCATGAAATGTCTGTCTGGGGTGCTTGATGGCTGTTTCATGGATACAACCCTGTCAATACAATGCAACCAAAGTGACAGGCAAGTTGGGCAAACTCATCTCAAAGTGTTCCGGGCTTGTGTGGAGGTTTTATTTAAATGCTTTTGCTATATATAATCTTGAGAATATCAGGCTATAAGGGGATGAAATACAGAAAAGGAATCCAAGTAGCTAGGGAATTTTCTTCTAAATGCATTATAATAAGTTGGCTGCATTGTTATTTGAAATAGTCTCAAGAAACGTAGAAATCACAGAACATGAGCAACAGAAAAAGACTGTTTTCCTGAAAATATGACCTAACCAGAAAATAAGCCCTAGCATGGTTTGTAGCAGCCACCATTCAGCTTTTTTGGATTGGTTAATAAATATAACCTAAGTCTCAGTCACTTCCTTTTGTGGGAAGAGTCAGAAAAATGTTCCACAATTCCCTGTCAGTAAAAGAGGACAAGTCAGAGAAGCAACCTCTCTATTGATCCTGGATGGTGCAGAGCCAGGATGGTGCAGTGGTTTAAAGCAGCACTGCAGGCTGTTTCTGCTGACTGCCATCTGCCATTAGCCATCAAAAGTTCAGCAGTTCGATTCTCACTGACACAAGATTGACTCAGCCTTCCATCCATCGGAGGTCGGTAAAATGAGGACCCGGATTGTTGGGGGCAATATGCTCATTTCTGTAAACCGCTTAGAGAGTGCTGTAAAGCACTGTTAAGCAGTATATAAATCTAAATAATAAATATATAAATTTCAGGATCCTCACAATATAAGCCCAATCCTGAAAATAAGCCTCAGTTAAGATCATCAGCCAGGGGGATGTATTTAGTGCCATATTTTCTAGAAAATAAGTCTAGAATTAGTCTTTTGCAGCAAAAATTAATATAAAACCTGGTCTTATTTTGTGGGGACACACGATAGTGGTCCATCAAAGCCTGCCCTTTGAATTTGTTTTCTTTTTGTTTTCTTTTAAATTTATTTATTCAATTTATTATTTTTAATAATTTTTTAAAAATTTTTTTTGTCAAATGATGGACATGTGTTTATCCCAAGTATGTTTAATCTTAATTACTAATTATTGACCCACTACCTTCACTGGAAGTTGGCTGCAAGCTTAAATCATCCTTAACCTCTCACTGCTTTTGTGTGAATGTGTGTGTTGGGGGAGTTGGGTTGATAGCATCTCTAGTTTAAAAACACGGACTGAGAGAGCATGCAACTGCTGTTTTCCTAGTTTATTACAGCAAACAAGAGATGTGTATGAGTGGAATAAGGGAGTAATCAAACCTACAGACTAGTGGAAAAGAGGAAGAAGAAACCTAATTGGGTCTTAAAGGTCAGTGACTATTGCAACTCACACTACCTCTTTCCAGCTGAATCTCTAATATCATCTCTGTTATTTATTGAATTTTGCAGTTTTATTGCTGTATGCCAAACAAAGTGTTTCAAACAAGACATGCAAAAGCATCTCTCCCGTATGAGGAAAGCTCCGTAAAACTAGATGTTTCACAAAATGAGTAAGTGACAATAACCAGTGTAAAAGGGGGTTCATAGTAAGGCTTTTCTGGATATATAATTCCTCTAGTTTTCTTGACAGGCAGTTTCCTCGATTGAAAACAAAAATAAATCACATTTCTTTCGCTCCAGGTAAGAGAAAGCCCCAGAGCTAATATCAGGACCACTCTTTGCCTACTTATAAATCTTCAAGCAATAAATAATGATATATATATAAAATCAGAGTTATTTCAAGCTAGTAGTGAGGAAAAAGAAAGCACTTTTGAAATTTGAGGGGGTTTAGGCCTGAAGAGAAATGTGCCATCTCACATGAGAGCTAATTATAGGGAGGATGGTTGGGCCTCTAAAAACCTTCAAGCATTTTAATAGATAAGTCAGATATTCCAGTAAATCCGGACTGCTGAATATGGTAAGAAATCAGTGCTAAATGTTGCAAATTTTTTTAGAGAAGGTCACATCCTTGGAGACCTTGGTATGTGCATTTTTAATTCACCTATAACATGTGAATCCTCAGAAATCTAGAAAAAGTAGGAAAAGGGCCGAATTTTGATGGCATGATTTTGGCTTCTGGCTGAGGATGGGAGCAGTTTGCCTGGCTGATGCTCCTCAGATGTTGAGAGACTCACCCTCTTGCTCCTCCTATCCAATTCCCCCCAAAATGCTGTTCAGTTAGATATGAATAGATCAAATTTGAACAGATCAAAAAGTAAACAGTCCCTTTAGTTGAGATGAACTACTTGGTGAGTTTTGGAAATTTGTTTGATTTTTGCTTCAGGATAGAAGTGGTTTCCAGTTGGTTTTTTCAGGGATGTTTTTTTTCAACTTTCTAAACTAGCCTACAGCTCTGAGATTTCTAGGTGATCATTCACACAAGTATTGATTGATTCAACCTTGTTAGCTTTTTGAAATCAACTATAGTTGACTTTCTTGGTTGATTAATTTATTGGATATACCACTGCAATAAGGTGGCACAGAGGTGTTGCCAACTGCTGTAGGCACAGGGTTGAAAATACAATTGGGAATTGGGAAACTGGGCTTGGGGACTAGGATCCATCCTATTTTATAACAACAGTTCTGTAGTCTAACTTATTCTCAATTGTCACTGAACCCATTGGTGGCAGTTGGAATCAGGAGCACATTTGAGGACTTGTCATAGAGGAGAGGGGTTCAATCTATTTTTCAAAGCACCTGATGGGCAAGACAACAAGTAACAGATGAAAACTTATCAAGGAGAGATTCAACCTAGAACTAAGGAGAAATTTCCTGATAGTGAGAACAATTAATCAGTGGAATGGGTTGCCTTCAGAGGCTGTGAGTGCTTCATCACAGGATGTTTTTAAGAAGACATTAAACAGCCATTTGTCTGGAAAGATATAGGGTCTAGATATAGAGTTAGAAGAACTCCAATGTAACTTCCAGTTCTGTTATTCTGTATTCCTCAAATTAATAGTAGTGTACCCTCCCATGGATATACACTATGGTTACAAATGAAAATTGCAATGTGATCTGCTGGAGGTTGTAGCTATGATAAAATGTGACCACTACTAACTCGTGCGGCAGTGCAGGGTTCACATGAAGTCTGTATTCAAAAATCTGCACTAGTTAACTGCTGACTGTGCCCAGTCTGATAGACAGAATCTAATATGTTGGAACATATCTTTAATGTCATAAAAGTCTTAAGGACTTCACTATTCAAGAGGCTGACTTTCTTGTGATGAATCAGTATGGCCATGAAGAACTGTGGGAGAGATTCTTTTGAAGCTGTCCCTACTCACATGGAACTTTTCTAAATATGTTCTCTTTTGTCAGTGTTTTTATAAATAATTGATTTTAACATTCCCTTTATGCTTTATTTTTTGTTAGCAATCTTTTAAACAGCAGAGTTGAATAATAAAACCATTGACCCACAAATGCCTTATGTGATGTAAGCACTGAAGACTTCTAAGAGCAGGTGACATATAATCTCAACAACATCCAACTGATCTCAACTTTTGAAACTGATTTCTTAGTTTCTCTCCTTCCCCCAAACAGGACTTTTAATTGTAATCTCATAATTCATCAGAGAAACAGTTTGGAAAGGTTTGTTGATGTTTTGATAAATCCATGTCCCATTTTAAGACACAATTTTTTTATATCTATAATGATTTATATATACTGTATAAGGGATATAATTCAATACAAAAAATTAATAGACCCAGTTTTAATTGTTTCTTGCAGTATGAAATGTGGCCCTTTTCCCCAGGAGAATCTATTATGGTACATCACTTTAGAGAATGGAAATAGAATCTATTGCACCAGTGAATAGAAAATGCCTTTAAAAATATTTACATTTTATATATGCAGTAGGGAACTTGAAAGCATAGGGGAAAATGTTTTCATGAGTACTGTTAATTTCCAGATAATAGAAGTCATATAAATTGAATGGAAACTATTAATTAAAAAGCTGAAATTTGTCATCGTTTAGACATGAAAGAAATATTTTTCAGCATGTTCATATAGCATAAATGCTTCACAGTCATTCTGCTGCTACCCACTTTTGCTTCACACCTCACCAAATGTATACCTTGCAAGAATGTAGAGAGCATTACTTCAACCTCTAAGCAACATTATTTCACAGGTTTTCATTATTTGACTTCTTCCATAAGAAAGAAGCACTGATCTGTGTCATTGTCATTTCTGGCAAAAAGAAACCTTATTTTGTGATAATGGTAGAGTATAAAACAACAGCCTAATGTAGAGATTCTATAGTTCCAGAGATTGAAACCCCTTTTATTTAATATCCAACAACAGAAATGTTATTAAGTCTTTCTTTTCTTCAGCATTTAGTGGTCAGTGAGTTGCAATAATTAAAATCTACTCACAGGTGAAAGTTACTTTTATGCACATAGTTTGAGGTAGAAACTACAGCAGGGGTTGCCAAACTTTTTGACCTCAGGGACCACCAAATTCATAATTGGAAATCCTGAGGACCACGAATATGAATTTTTATATTTTATATTAATTAATATAAAGGCACATATTTAATATTAGAAATTAGAAGTGCTTATTTAATTATAACAAAATCATAAATGCTTATTTATTTATAGTCATAACAAAATCTTTAAAGTCTATTTAATTGTAGCAAAAATATTAAAGTTATTTTAATTATTACAAAATGATTGAAGCTTACGTGTATTACACATTTTAGTGTAATATTTGTTCCTATGAGAAAGATAAAGAGACACACACATACACACACATAGAGACAGAGAAAGAGATAATGAGAAAAACAGACAGACAGAGAATGGGAGACAGACAGACATATACACAGAGAGAGAGAGAGAGAGACAGACAGACAGACACACACACAGAGAGAGAAAGAGAGAGAGAATGAGACACACACAGAGAGACAGACACACAAACATAGACACACACACACACCGCTCTGGTGCTCTAGTCCTCCCTCCTCACTCACCAGTCAGGCTGAGCTCTGGGCAACCTTGCTGCATGGGTTGGCCACTGGGCATCCTGCGGGTTGATCTCCAGGCCTCTGGGTGCCCTGCGGTCCGATCTCTGGGCCTCCAGTTGCCTTGCAAGCTGATCTCTAGGCGCTGTGTGGGCCGAGCCCCGGGGCTCTGGGCACTGCATGGGTCGAGTCCCGGGCACCACACAAACCGAGCTCCGAGCACCTGCCAGGTTGCGCTCCAGGCACTCCTGATGGCCAAGCCAAGCCCTTGCAGCCCACCCAAATGTTGCTGGGGCCCACAGGTTGGCGACCAGTGAAATAGAGGACACTGATTGTCAAGCACAGGAAATCAAGAGTTCAGGCAATTCAGATGAATATATAGATTTATTGCAAGCTTAAGCTCTCAAAAAGAATCTGAATTACTAACCATCAAAGCAATTTGGCAGTAGATAAGAGTCAACAGAATTCAAGGTGAGCTGGACTTCGATCTCTGATGAATACGAAAGGACTCAAAACTGATGCCGCATTTGATCCCTCCCTCAGGCTCAGCCTGGTCATCTCCTACGCTGATATACTTCACCTTGTTTGTTTGAAACATGGTTTGAGTAATCATCCCAAACTGGTTCTATCTTAACACTAGCCTACACAAACAAACCACTTTATAGCTTTGCATAAAATTGTCTCTAGGTTCTTTGTCATTGGAAAAGACTAACTCTTCTCAGAAGAAGCTATGGCAATCTTATTTTGTTAAGCTTGCTTCTGTCTTCCAAAGGAACTCAGGGTTTCCCATTGTCATCAGGTTCCTGTTGGAGAGAAAAAACAGATAAAATAACTATCAAATCTGCTTTAACAAAAAAATTTAAAATGCACTTGCAGTTTTTTATCCAAATCATGTTTGGGATTCTGCTTTGTTCATCCTTCGCTAAATTCCTCCCATCAAATTTAAAATGTCTACCAATTGAAATTTGTCATTGTACATCGACAAACTTAGTTCACATAGGATTGCTATGACTCTTTAAAAGACTAGGTAAAATCTAAAGTGAATTTCCCTTTTATTTAGGACCCTAAAGTGATATTTTTTTTCTAAAAAGCCACTGTGGTCGACATAGCAAGGAACAAATCACAGTCCACCATACCTACTGTATTTAATACATGTCCATCTGTAACAGCCACAACCAGATCTTGTAAATGCAAAATGTAAAATGCTAGAAAAGTCACACATTGCATCCCTGCAATTACATTTTCCAATTCTTGTCTTTTTTTTAAAAAAAAAATCAATTAATTGTTAGTGACTGTGCAGTAACTCAGCTCAGAAGGTAATCACTGTATGCTTGTGCACAATTGAACCACTGTTCCTCTATTTCTCCACATTTGAAATGCCTTTAAAAAAATCAATCATTTCCTGCCCACTAATCTGTTTCCCTCCTGTAGTGCTATGTAATTAACCCTTTGTTGACCTCAATATCACTGGATTTCTTCTTTATTGTTTTTCATTCTCTCCTAGCATTGTTCTCTATGGCACTCAAAGGAAGTTCTGCTTCCTCAGCCCACATTTTCTACTTCTGACTTCTGTCAAGCAGTTCAGAGCTAATAGACTTAAAATATATTTTGCTCTGCAGGACATAAAAGTTATGATTGCATGAATAACTGAATTAAAAGTAAGAAAAAGGGGGAAGAAAGCCACGCTGAAGTGAGATGGGAGACAAATTACAGGCAGGTCATTGTATCATGTGAATTGGGAATGAGATAGATGTCACATGAAGTATTAGTACTACTTTATAAATCCTTAAGACCACACCTCGAATACTGCATCCAGCTTTGGTCACCACATTACAAAAAAGATGTTGACGCTTTGGAAAAAGTGCAAAGAAGAACAACTAAAATGATTAAGGGCCTGGAGACAAAACTGTATGGAGAACGGATGCAGGAATTGGGTATGACTAGTCTAGAGAAAAGAAGGACGAGGGATGACATGATAGCAGTATTCCAGTATCTGAGGGGGCTGTCACAAAGAAGAGGGGGATCAACTTATTTTCCAAAGCACCAGAAGGCAAGACAAGAAATAATGAATGGAAACTACTCAAGGAGAGAAGCAACCTGGAAACTTCCTAGCAGCGAGGACAATTAACCAGTGGAATAGTTTGCCTTCAGAAGTTGTAGGTGCTTCATCACTGGAGGTTTTTAAGAAAAAACTAGACAGTCACCTGTCTGAAATGGTATAGAGTCTCCTGCTTGAGCAGCGGGTTGGAGTAGAAGACCTCTATTCTGATTGATTGAGGAAAACTGTGTTGGTAGATCTCTCCATTGAATTTAGTTACTTCTTCCTTTTGCTGTAAAGGATTTATATTCAAAGCCTGACTTTGCCATAGAATTAACATTTTTCACGCATCCTTTTCAAAGGATTCCATTTAACAGCCATAGCCAAAAGGCAAATAATGAAACAGAAGCCTTGCTTCAGTTAGATTAGATTTATTGAACATGTTTTCTAACCCTTCAATCAATATTTCAATTTACTTGGATCTACCTTCACCCTTATTCTATAGTGCAGAGCAATATTAAACTTTGTGTCTTATGAACTGGACGTCTTAGTTTTCTCTAAGACTTTTTCCATTTCTCCTATCCTACATCTCTTCCTGAAAATGAACTTTTAATCAATGGGTTAAAAGAAATTGACATATGATTTTCCTGCATTGGGGACTAAAGATTAGATTATGTTTTTGAATTGTTTCTAAGTGTTTTTTAAAATGGCATCAAAGCAAAATGTACATTTGTCTTCATGCTACTTAAATAATTTTGAGTGGGCAAGACAAAAGCTAAAAAACTAGAACATAATTGTTCAGTTTACAATGATAGGAGTTATGAAGCTAGAGAAAATTCTAGAAAGATTTGTGAAAGTAGGTCTGTTTAGCAATATCCTAAGAGAAGAGAAAAGCACCAAAAAGGTTTGCTAAAGTACCTTTACAGGTTTCCAGTATTTGTGCCTGATTCAAGTATGAAGCTGCTAATCAGCCAGTAACAATTATAGTTTGACAACTGTTGTTTGCTCCAAATAAAGTATACAGAAAAGAATGCCAATGATATATATAACTTGATAAAACACTTGATAAGTAGTGTATCTTTGCATGTACATTTTGTTTTCCTGAGAATGAAAATTCAGGAATTTCAGAGATAAAGCAACATCAAGTAGTTATTGGTTTTTAAGGGGTTAAGTCAGTTCCTCAATAATTCATAAAAGAATTAAGCAAAGCATATTTCAGACTGCTATTTTTCATATTTGTAACTTCCTTGCGGAAAAATGAAATTGCAAGAGTACATGATATTTTATGAAAACTTTAAAGCCTTAAAAACTTTCTACAGCTTTTTAGAAATGTTTGACAACAAACATTTGAGAAAAAAATCGAATAAATTAGTCAAGAACATTTCAAAAATGTTCATTCCTTATATTAAGTGGTCCCTACTGTTCATAATTGCTTTACACTTTAAAAATTTAAATTGAGTTAATTAAACATGCCTACAATTATTTTTTAAGTGGAAGAAATAGGAGCTCAGAAGCATGTTTTAGATCTCTTTTGCTCAGTATTTATGCATATTTCTATACCAGGGAGAGAAGGGCCTGGTATAATGGCATGCACTGTGGGTCATGTGACTAGAAGGAAGGCAGCTTTGAATGGGGCAGTCATTGGCATATTGTACTTTGATGCTACCCTGCAGCATTTCTCTTAGGGATATATCTGAGTTTTTTTTTCTTTTGCTGAAATGGAAATCCAGCTTATTTTCTTTGTTTCCCTGGCTTCCCCTAAGAACCCTGGTGCCTCATTGGTTAGAATGCAGTATTGCGGGCTAATTCTGCCAGCTACCAGCAGTTCGATTCTCATCAGTTCAAGGTTGACTCAGCCTCCCATTCTTCTGAGGTCCCTAAAATGAGGACCCAGATTGCTGGGGGCAATATGCTAAATAAGTCTAAGTGCTATTGCTATTGCTACATTAAATGTGCTCTCTCCCTCCCTCCCTCCTTCCCTCACACACACACAATTATCCTACTGATAGAAAGGCAGACCCTTCCATTTCCCTTCACATAATTTCTGGAATATTCTTGGAAAGAATAAAAAATACACTTTGTAGTTACCTTGCACTGATAATTTATGATCCTGTTTGCCTGTTCCACTAATATTCTAAGCAATTCTGTGGACTCAGCAAAACCAGGAATTACTTGTCTGAAAAATAATGTTCAAGACACAGACTGAATGAAATTAAACTAAGAAAAACATCTGTTCCAAGCATCAATGTGTGGTTCTATCCATCATGGTTTGGTTCTCATTTGAAATAATGTTTACATGTCTCCACCAGCATTTAAATATTTTGTCAAATAAGACACAATTTCATAGAGACCTTGTACATGATAATAAGGGTCAACGGTAGGGTTATGCAAAAATTTAGTTTGGAGATTCAGCTCAAAGGCAAGCCGATCAGCTTTCCCCAAATTTATTTGCAAATCTAGATTGACCTTTGAACACTGCTCATATTTTTTGGAATGAATTGACAGAATCATATTCTGCCTGATTTGCACATGCCTCCTTAGCAAGCAAGTCTTAAAGAAGAAAACTTGAAAAAAGTGGTTAATCTTAGCATAGAGAGAGAATGATTGTGGAAGGAAATACTGAACTTTCCGGCTATTTGAAAGGATTGCGGGAGGAAGAAGGTGAAGAGAAACTAACATGGATGCATTTGCTATGGTTTTCGGTTTTATACCAAATTATATGTTTGGGTTTTATCCTAAATTTTATGTTTGGGTTTTATCCTAAATTTTATGTTTGACCATAACTGCCTTTCATAATAACACATTTACATCTGAAAGAGGATTTCATATTCTTGATCCTGAGCTAACACAAAAAGATCCAGTCTTATTTTCATCCATACAAAAGGCATAACATGACAGGCTAAGAAGACAAATGAAGAATGTCCTGAAATTTTAAAGAATGCCTCAAAGGAAATATATTTGTTAAAATCAGAATTCTTCAATCTAAATGTGAAACCAATATTTGCTTTGCATCCCTCTATGATGCATAAGGTATAAAAACAGAAAATACAGATTCAATTTTATTTCTGATTAGAGCAATTTTCATGCTCTGTTGGATAAAACTTCTTATTCTATTTTTCTCCTGAAGTTTGGAGGATTTTGAACAATTATGATCTGTTTACTTCATAAAATTTCTATTTCTTCTGTTTTCCATATCTCAGAGGTAATAAAAATATATATCTCATATTAAACTGGAGCTGGTCCTTTTCATTCCTACAAGGCATCATCAATGAATGTAGAGAGTTTACTGGCTATATAAACAGTTACCATCTGAGTACTTATAAGCCTCCTTCCCTTATACCATCCAATCTATGTACTTACATCAACTTATATCAATTGGTAGAGTCTTTAGGTGAGTTTGACTCGTAGGATGATGATCTGGAATGGAGCATTCTGGGTGACAGAATCTTAGGTAAGAAATCCTCACCCAAAGGAAGTATGTTCCACTCCAAAAATAGTCAGTTTTGAAAGAGAACTGAAGACTTATTTCCAGGTAATAGTTATTCCATAACGAAGCCATACTTTTTGCAAACTATTAATTTCCTCACTTAATTTATAACAATTGTTTTATTGTCCCATGTCATTACATATGGTACTGGTCTCTCTCTCTCTCTCTCTCTCTCTCT
>JANHFO010007960.1:23924-36492 GCA_032468095.1 Pareas carinatus | reverse complement strand
TTGTAGGTTAGGTACTTTTATATTTGGCCTTTCTAAACCTTCCTCTCACCTTCTCCTACTTTCTTCTTCCTTTCTTCCTCTAACCTTTCTCCTCTCCTTACATCTTCTCTCTCTTGATCCATTCCTCCATCTATCTTAGTATCCTATTAGAGTACCATTCCAGTAATGTACAACAATTCCATCCATAAGCGATATCGCTCTACTCACTTTCCTTCATTTTACTTCATTACATTCTATGTATTCCATTTCCTTTCTAGCCATTGTAATACATTGAATCTTCTTTTTCTCTCAATTGCAGTGTCAAGCAGTCCATCTCCACACAATCCAGCATTTTGAGTAGAATTTCCTCCTCCTTGGGTATCTGGGTGTCTTTCCAGTGTTGGGCTAAGACTATCCTTGATGCGGTTTAGATGTGGATTGTTAAATATCTTTGATTCTTATCTATTTTCTGCGTCGTAATAAAAACGTTTCCAGTTTTTTTCTATCCTTGTTCCTGTTATCTGTACAAACCAATTCTCAATATTATTCCTATAGACTTTAATATTTTTACACGTCCACCACATGTGGAAATAAGTGCCAGTTTCTACTTTGCATCTCCAACAATGGTTGAATTGTTTTTGGGACATTTTGGCCAATTTATTTGGAGACATATGCCACCAAAAGAACATATTATACAAGTTCTCTTTATAGGCAGCCGCTTTTGTTATTTTAATATTTTGTTTCCATAGTCTTTCCCACATTGCTGGTTCTACTGCCCTCCTGAAATTGGACTCCCACTTTGTCATATATGCTTCATTTTGGTCTTTTTGTGTGTTCAGTAACATCAGAAATTTGTATAGCTTACTAATAATTTTGGATTCATTTCCTAACATGATTTTATCTAAACTCGTTTTGGTTCAATAGATACCAGGTTTCCTTTTATCTTTATTGTATCTTTTGCTAATATGTAAGTATTCCCACCATGAGAATTCTTTATTCAGGTTTTTTTAAGGTCTTCCCTTGATAGTAGGTTCCCTGTCTCGTCTAATACTTCATTGTATGTCCAAGTTTTATTCATATTTATTGCATTCGGGTGTGTAAGAGCCTCTTTTATAGACAGCCATAGAGGAATTTTCTTATAGGTTTTGGTTTTAATTTTTTCCCAGATGAGTAGCAGTGTGTTCCATATATAATTATTTTTAAAGTACATATGCATCTTGCTTTTACCAGGCTACAGAATTGTATGCCAACCCATTTGCAGATTGAATCCTTCTAACTTAAATAGTCTTGTATTTTCTAATTTTATTCACTCTCTGACCAAGTTTAAAACAGCCGCTTGATAGTATATTTCCCAGTCTGGCAGGCCGAAGCCCCCTCTTTCTTTTAATTCTTGCAAGCATTTTAGTTTTATTCTGTGTTTTTTCCTCTGCCAGATAAAGTGGAGAATAGTTTGATTTAGTTTTTCAAAGAAACTCGGGAAGTTGGGATTACCTGGAATAAGAATATTAATTTTGGTAGAATGCTCATCTCTATTGCCACTATTCTGCCTAGGAAGGAAAGGTTTAGTCCTCCCCATTTTTCAAGATCTTTTTGTATTTGGGTTATTACTTTATTGTAGTTTTTTTTAATTAGCCATTTTTATGTTAAATTTATTTCCAAGTAATTAACTTTTTCTGCTATTTTTATTTCCATAATAGCCTGTATTTTACCCTGCTCACCCTTAGATATGTTTTCGGTAATTATTTTAGTTTCCCCCTTGTTAGGTTTTAGACCCGTGAGGGCCTCATACTCTTCTATTCTGCTGAGCAATGGTGGGATAGTTTTTAGCGGTTCCTCTATTATAAGGACTAGATCGTCTGCAAAGGCTTGAAGTTTATACTCCTCTTCCTTATATATATAAAGTATATTGCCTTTTCAATGGGTTCCTTTTCCTCCAAATGCCTTGTTGGTGTAACTACTCTACTAGCTTTTCGAATGCTCTGGGCGCTTTCCTTCTGCCCCCCTTTGATATTTTTTCACTCCTATAATCCATTTTGTTGTCACATATTATATTGTAATCAAACATATGTCTTGAAATTATAGATCTGCTATCTTTTTATGTAGCCTTCCATAAAAGGTCTCTTGGCTGTTGTTTGTTGCATAGATGACTACTAGTAGGAATTGCTTATGCAGGATGTTTATTTGAATCATCAGTATTCTTCCGTCCTTATCATTGCATATCAATTCAGATTTTATTCCCCTTTTTATGTACACAGCAATTCCTCTTTTTGCTTAGATGAGTGCAATAACTGTCCCAATTTGGAATGTTCCAAAAATTTAACCTGATATCTCGCAATGTGTGTTTCCTGCAAACATATAATGTTTTGTTTTAATTTCTGTAATTTGTTAAATATTTTGTTTCTTTTCCTGGGATGATTGAGTCCATTAAGATTCACTGAGAAGACTTCTGGTAGACAGCGCAGTGATGAGGTAGCAAACTCGGAAGGCTCCTCAGCTGAACCGAAACTACCTGATAGCAGGTAGACCGGTGCGGTTCCATGCCTGAAACCGAACCTAAGTTGCCCTGCAGAGTCAATGAAGGGAGGATGTTCTGCAGTCCCAGGGGAGATGGTGGCCAGCCTGGGACTGGGAAAAATTATAAATTTTAATATGAAAAGCTTTATAAAGGATTCAAATGTCGATGAAAAATTGATAAACATGTTATTTTATAAGAATAGGGAATTGATAAATGTGTTATTATGTATGGATTTTAGTAGGAGGTTTTATAAGACAAAAGACTGGATATATAAATAATTTTAAATAAAAATATTTTTAATTCTACAATTTTACCAGAAAATCGGAATAGAAGCCTAAATGACCACTAGCTAAAATTGAAAGATTGATAAGATAAAGAGTTAAAATTGAGATTTTGGACAATAAATACAATATTGGTTAAATGACTTGAGATGTTTAAAATTATTATTTTGTTATTTCTGTGGTGATCTATTTTAAATGTTATATAAAATATGAAATTAAGTGAAAATTTTACTTAAAACTTAAAAGTTGGATAGATGGTTGGATAAGAAATTGAAGGAATAGGTGTGAAATAATATTAATGTATATGATAATTATTGATGAAACAAATTTGAATTGTATGTCCATCTGGCTGATGTTGATAGAAATATGTAAGCACGTTGTTTTTTGTTCATATATGAAAACAATAAAATCTATTTACAAAAAAAAATCACTGAAAAAATGCCATTGATTCTATCCATCGAATTTTTCCTGCTTCGTCTTGGCCACCCTTGTCAAACTTGAGATGCCTCCCTCATCAGTCTTCTCTGTGTCCGGAACTCTTTGTTTGGTTATCATTTCTTCATGATCTCATCTGGCCCTTCTTTTCTCCTCTTTGATTCTCTTCTCCTTCTGTTCCTCCTCGCTTTAGGACTCCCCCAACAAGGCTGCATATTACCTTTCAAAGTCTTGAGCTTTTTGTATCGAGTCCAGGTAGAACCGTGTGCCATTCCAACTGAATAGCACACCTTCTGGGAGCAGCCACCTGTATCACATGCCTTTCCTGTTCAGTATAGAGGTTAGTGAAGTCTATTGTTTCCTCAGCTCGCAGATCCTCCTCAGGGTTTGAGGCAAAACCTAGATCTTCTCACCATTATCCAGGAGGGGTTGTCCTATCCTTTTGTCCTATTCAGGACCACATCCCAGACAGACTTTTTGATGAACTGCACGTGCACCTCTCTAGGTAATTTATTCATCCTTGCGTAGTTTGTGTTGAGCCTATATATCTCATCTACCTCGTTCCTTATAGTTATCAAGGGCACATCGAGTGTATCAGCTAGGAGATTGGCCATTTTGTCCTCTATATCTTCATCTGGTTTCTCTCTTACATTTTGGAAATGGTTTGCACACTGCATTTCCAGAATACCCACCGCGCCTTCAAGCTCCGTATTATGTTCTTGTAATTTGGCATTTTCTTCCTCCAACTCTCTTTTATGTTTTTCATTCTCTTCTGTCCTTTGTTTTAGTGCCTGGATTCTTTGCTCATTCTTTAAAATTTGTTGTTGGTGTCTTTCATCTGTATCCTAATCTCAGTTAACTGTTTCGTAACTGTTTCTATTTTTAAGTTGACTCTATCCATTTTAGCCTCCATGTCTTGTAATCTGTCCTCATTCCTCTGAAGTATCTCATACAACTGGTTGATTGTGATTTCTGTTTTCTTCTCTTTGGTTTTTTGTCCACCTGACATGGGTGTACTTTGTAAGGTCAGGGTATTTGTTGTCACCATCTCTTTTTCCCCAGATCTAAACATTTCTGCTCTCTTTCCTTGTAGTGTAAGTTTCTTTGCTTATGAGGCTGATTCCCTTTTTAATCACCTATATTTAGATTTAAGGCTGTTCTTTTTTTGTCTTTCTCCCTCTACTAGGAGGTGATGTTGTTACTTTTAAGCAGCACTCCTGTTTAGTCTCTTCCCTTTCTGGGTCTTAACCCTCTCCTTGCATTTTTTCTACCACAGAGTTCTCCTTTGCCGCTTTGGATAAGTTATACATTTCTTCCCTTTTCTATGCTTCTAGGCTTGCCCAGCTAACCAGCCAGTCAGCCTCCACCTCATTAAACTCCCCTCAGCTTTTAATTAAATAGTTCAGGAGTTTAAGACTTATCACACTTCTCTATCTTCTCCCCTACATTTAACAAATGGCAATTAACAGTTTTTTAGGGGCATTTAAATCTTTCAATACCCTAGATATCTGCTCACATCAATTGCGCAATTTTGTAGAATTCCTTACCTGCACTGGACATCATCTTGGGGGCAGGGGAGTTTTCTTTCCTCAACTTTACAGCTGCTGCCGATTAATGGCTGCCCAGCTGGGCAGGCTTTTGCGCCATCTTAATGAGAAAACCCAGCTGCCAGTATCGAGTTCCCGGGCTGCTCCCCTTGATGCCTTCCCTTCAGGAAGGGCTGTCAAACTTTCAGAGCTCTTCAGAACAGTGCAAACCAAAATTGGGGTCGGTGTCCCCTATCCGAAGCTTATTTCACCTTAGGTCACTGGAACCAGAACCCAGCTGATGTTGCATTTTGTTAAGTGATGGCAGAGGCAAGTGTTTAATAAAAGGCTCCAAGAAAGAGTGGAAACCTGGAGAGTATGCAGAAACTACACTTCACAGAAAAGAGGCAGATGCATGTATGTGATGGGCAATGTGGTTCTGCAACTGTCTTGTGCATGATCTCCATCATCAGTCTATACACAGATATGTATGATCCAGGAGACAAAACTGAAAATCTTTTTGAGCAGATTTCCCCCATTACAGAAGCCTGTAAATATGAAAATACAACATTACTTTACTATATCTATTATATATCTATAAATGACCATGTTGACCAGGTCACAAGATAATTTGTTTTATGCATTGACTTTTAACCGCATGCATCTTTTAAGAAAAGGGTTTTATTAGTACCTGTCTTAAATGCTACCAAACAGTAAAACAGATGGGAAAAAGAAAATATAATGAAGTCAATAAGTTATAATAATTTAATGAAAAATAAACATAGTGTGTTCCTGGCTGGGGTAAGTTGGTGACACCAAGCCACTATAACTGTAACAGGTAGCCTGTGATAGAGCAGCAATCCCAATCTCTCTATGGAAAAGCTTTCTTTGCTGCATTGAACATGATCAAGAAGCTATCACCAAATTATTGTTTGTCTCTTACCCTTTTCTGGCTAATTCCTTTTCAGTATAGGAACAAAATGTAGACATGCATGACCCAGGCAGAATACTTCTGAATTAATTCTATTAAAGTCAGGCCATGTGTCTTATGCTGTAGTAGACACAAGAGGATTATCTCTGTGCTTGTTGGTCTGTATTTCCTACAGTCGAGAGAAGTACATATTACTTAATTTGGATCCTATTTATTAATGCATGAGGAGCAGGGGTAGACTTTTAATTAAAAATGACATCATCAGGTTTCTGCTAGTACTTTGCAAAGCAGTTCTCATAGACTTCTGCTGCCTGTTTTCAGTTTTCAATGGTCCTATTATGAATTATAACCTCATTACACAAACCCAGCTAAATGATGGAATTCCAAATAGCATTTTGTGGCTTTTAGAACCTAAATAGCTAGAACAAGCACAAAAGGCAGTTGTGGTCAGCCTGCTTCCTTTCTTACCACAGCAGTTGTGGAGATGCCATTCCAGTGACCGCTTCTTCTACAATGAGTCAGTTTCATTTTTAATAATCTGATTCAGATTCTTCTTGAAAATAAAAAAAAGATGATGGGGGGGAGACAGAAAGAAGGAGGAAAGTTATTCCAACATGATTCTTGTATGCCTGACTTTTACAAAGGGGTCAAAACAAATATTAACCCATGCAGATCTTGCCAGCTGTGAAGTTCCTTTCGGCAAGAAATGGCAGCATTGTGAAAAGGCTACATCTGTAAAGGATGAAGCAAACCCAGTATTGTATTTTCAAGAGTGCTGATGTGAAAAAATAAGCAAAGGTCACCTTTTGGAAACACTCTTGCTTTTGGTTGCATGACGACATTTGGCTTTGCACCAGGGCATTCCAGCTTGTGAAATGGGATTTCCCACCATTCTTCTCCCAGTGTGCCTTCATTCTTCTTAAATCTCCCAACTGTGGAGCAGATTTTCAATGAGGGATTGATTGTGGTTCATCACCACCCCATCAATGGCAGCACACCACCACCCATCAAGAGAATGATGCAATTGGATCCAGCCCAATATGCTTTGCTTAGGCAGACCTACCCAAGTCGTTCAGGAGGCTTGGGGTATGACCTTGGACCACTCTCCCTTTCATTTTTACTGATTGCAATAAACCTGTCTTCGTAATTAGGAGAACAGGACACAAACAAATGTTGATGATGACAGTACCAATAACAGGGGATTTTCATATCTACTTTTAGATTTAGCAAAGTAACCATATAAAAATGTTTTATTGCAAAGAAATAGAAAAGTGGTGACTATGGTTGAAAGCTAGCAAGAAAGCTGTCCGTAATCAACCTTCGTCAGATTAGAATACGTCTTCAGACCTCTAAGCCACGGCATAAGTGAAGTACATTCCATCTAGTGTGACTAGCTATTTCATGTAAGCTATTTGTCCACAATTACAGCTGAATTTACCCGCCATTTACAGGGATGATTGATGTAACCCAGAAACTCCCTTCAGGTATTTCGTACAAATGCATGATTGAGCTCTTAAGAATGAATGGTTTAGTGACTCTTCAACCGGTACATGTTCTCCCTTGGATTGAAAATGGCTATGTCTCCTTTCATGAAGACAGGGATTTTGTCTATCAAGTTTCTGACCCTGGACTGAAAGCCTTGTGTATATGCCTCTGTATACAGCTAGCCCTTCTCAGACTGATGCTAATCAGATATCAGTTCAGTGCTATACCTGGCTACATGATTTTTCCTGCAAATAATGAAATAAGGCAAGACATGTTGATTATCACACCCCATGAGTGATTTGAGGCAACACTGCACTATTAAGTTAATCATTAATTGCTATATCAATTATTAAATTAAAATATAGAGTTATACCTCAAAGAGACTCAATATATAAGCAGCTACAAGCCTTAAGGATCTTTCTTTTTTCTGCAATCTCAAGAAGGGAAGGCGGCAGTTTCAAACTTTCATGGAATTTATGAATATGTCTTTCCCCTTCAAAATGACTCACAGTTTTTGTTTTGAAGTTTCTGAGCTTCTCTCAGGGTTATAGAATGGTCAAGTGAAGCGGAACACAGTTTTTTGAAATCAGGAAGCCTGGCTGCAGTTTCATTGAGAAAAAAAAGACCATTCCTGTGTTTGATTGAAAAATAAATCTGCTGCTCTCAGTGAACCTTTGAAGTCCCCCAGCACAGTAATTGTTTCACGACATTTTCAGCTTTAGGCAGCAAGAATGTTTGTGGTTGTTTTAAAGGCATCTGAGTGTGGATTCCATCTGGCTTTTTTAAAAAAAAATTGGGGGATTTTCTATTCCTCCCTCCTTCTAAGTCATACACTCAGTTTCCTTGCTAGCAGACTCCATGCTGCCTTTTCGTTTCTTTCTTTCTTCCTTTTTTCTTTTTGCCCTGGAGACCATATAGAGACAGGATTGAACACAACCATTGTCGCACACATATTCGAGCATATTTAATTTTGAACAAATACTAGATTGCCCTTCTGAAGATTGTTTAATGATACTCCAACAGTGTTCCATTTGCCATTTCATATCCTCCAAAATCCACATTAGCTGTGGAGGACTTTACAGATCCCGATGAGCTTAATTAAATCCATTGCAACCTGTGAGTTTTCCGAGGGCTTCACTTCTGTTATGACAACCAGGAGACTCTTAACATCTTATCCTCCCGACATACTTTGCAAAACACCTATTTTCCCTAGTTTTCATGACTGAATGGAAAGTTGCACAGTGCAGTGATGTTCTTTCTTTAATACTATTGACATGGTCAGACCATTGCCTAATGAAATTTGGACTGCTGGTGATTTGCCAACTTCTTAGAGATATGACTCTAGTAAATTGCCCTTTTATGAGTGACTTATGGAATTGGGGAATTCCTGGATATTCCTTGAACATTCATTAAGATAGTTTAGACAGAGAGTATTGCTTTTCAGTTGATTTTTCAATTCTGTTGCCTATACATTCTGTGATATTAGACGAGGGCCAGCACACACACAATCTCTTTCTCTTTCTTTTTCTCTTTTACTTTACATGAGTAAGAGAACATGTTTTGATGATGTCTATTAGTGATTTGGCTACAGTATCTTTAATTACAGTATTTTTTAGAAAGAAAATTTATAGGTTTTGCTGGATTTTTTAGTTACACTGTTTCATCAAAAACTTAAATCTTGTTGCAGATAAATCTATGTTTATTTGTCATAGCTTAAAGGTAATAGAAATAGTTTGAGGTCTCAAGAATTTCTATCCTGGTATTTGAAATATGATTATCCTAGCAGGGACATTCACAAGGAAGAGGACAAGCAGAGAGGTTGGTTGTCCTTCATTAAACCATCAGCCACACATTCCCATTGTTCATGTTTAAAAGGAGTTAGTCCATATTCCTTTGATTTTCTAAGAAAAGACTATATCTCTGCAAAAAATCCCAGGTTGAACCTTTCCCCCAGGAATGCTGAAGAAAGCTGCATTTTGAAACCTTGGCAATCTGCTACTAGTCACAGTGAATTAGATAGATCAATGGTCTCTTTCATAGATTCCCGTGCTTCCATATACAACATATAACCACACGTGAAAAATGACAGAAAGTAACAAAACCCAAATGCAAGAAAAAAACAGAGCTGTGAGATAAGACGAAGTTTTCCAGATAACCATTGTTGCTGTAAATGCTACAAAATAAGACATTCTGAGGGTCATTCCACATTGGATCATCACTTTACCTAGATAAACAGAATGTCCAAGGGCGGGCAAAAAAGCAATTAAATAGGAGCAACTTCCTGCTGTCTTCCCCACTGAGTTATCTTGCGGGAATGTGGCAGGGAGCATCAGAAATCTTCCTTTCTTTCCCCTTCTTTCTTTCTTTCTTTCTTCTTCTTCTTCCTTCCCTTCCCTTCCTTTCCTACCAGGCAGTTAAATGGCAAATACCAAATGAGATTTCCAAGTTTTCTCATATTTTAGGAAAGCAGACTGGTTTACTGAGATTAATCTGAAATATAGCCATGCAATTAGTCTATCGTTAAATAGTCTCAGGGCAAAAGACCGAGACCGAAAAAACATGTTGGGTCATTTGTCTTTTTTTAAAAAAATTATTCCGTATACTGCACAAATGCATTATCATACCACATTAATACTATCAGAAAATGTATCTTTATTATACAATATCTCAATGGAAAAGAAATGATCACTACAGACATCATTGTAAATAAACTCTTCAAATGATTTGATGCCTTGAAAAGTGTCCCATAAATTCTCTTCCAGGGGGCCGCCACATTTCTTGCTGCAGCCCTTCTTTTAAACTGCACTTTTCTCAATGAAAGTGATTGAATCAGAAACAGATGTTCCATGTAAGCAGAAGAGGACACAGATTCTTTGAATGGAATCTCTGTTACATTATTTGTAGGGTACAGGGTTCTCCTGACATGAGAGGAGTGGAAAAAGCAGCCTCAGGCTAGTGATTTTCATTTGATTTGAAGATATTTGTGTGTGTAGTTATGGGTGTGGGTAACTTTGAAACAAATCTGAAAAAAAAGTTGTTGAAAAATAGGTTTGTTCCGTCTTTGGAAAAATAATTTCCATCTTAAGTTTTATTTCATCATTTTTAACCTATGTCTTGAGGGATTGCTTTTATCTCCTCTTGGGGGAGGGGTGAGATTTATTATAGCCACATACATGTCATTTACTAGCTTTTTAAGCAAAATTTGGATCTCCTTGTACAAATGGGATTTCTACACATGGAAGCAAAGGTATTGTATATAAAAGGAAACAATTTAACAGATCCCTCTACAAGTTGACTTGTACAAGAGAGACATCTTCAATGAGGTTCATGTCAATCTAGTCAAACTTCACAAATATAAACTTTCAAAATCACACTGGTGTTACTAGTAACAATGCTGACTGAGCTCTATGTTTAACGCTGGAGTTTCTTTAATCAAAGATATTGGATTGTTTTTTGACAATACAAAAAGGCTCTCTGAAAATTAGAAATTATTTTAGCAGGTACACAATGTCTAAGATCTGTATGGCAAAATATATTTTTATTTATATGATTCATATCAGCTGATTTTCATGTATAATAATTACTCATAAAAATAAGCACACTAATAGAAGATTCCAATTTTCATCTCAGTTATTCCTAAATAACTTGTGAAATAAAACTAAATGTTAGTGTCTCATATGCCAATGCTTAAGTAGCTTGCGTTACTAAATGAATATGTTACACCAATAAGCCTAAACTATATTTAAAAAAAAATAGCTTCAAGAAAGAATCTTGTTCTTTTCCCATGTGCTTGTACAGTTTTCTAGCATGTGCAATCTGTTTGCAACAAGTAGGAAAGAATACTAAAGTGAATGGACTGTTGAGCATTCTTCTAGAATTAACTTGTAACACAATAAAACAATTTTCTAGACTGATGAAGATCATAAAAACAACTCTCCCATCTGATGTTTAATTTAAAGAGCCCTGCAGAGTAAATTTTAAAAATTCGTCTTTGAAATTATTAAAATGCTGTATTTGTTACCATCCAACAAAGAAAAATTTGCTGTGCTCTACATATTCGTAATATGCATCAGATGTACCTCCATTATAGACATGCTGTTTCATTTATGAAGGTCAATGGAATTCAATTGCAAATCAATGCAGCAACTCAACCAAATGGTGGATGTTTCACTTTTTTTAGAGACAGCAATAAATTTAGTTAAGCTGAAATAAAAGTGGCTACAAATTTTAAAGAACTTATACTGGGATAGTTCTGGATTCTTTGTTTACTGGATATTTATTTAAATCCTAGAATTAAAGTTTTGAGATAGTCAGTACAACATACCTTTTTTCTATGAATTTTGAATGACATGGTTCTAATAGAATTTTAGAAGTAATGAAAGATTTCATCTAAGCAGTATTGGTAATACTTTCATATACATATATTGTATCAGTCAAATCAAAGATATATGAATTTTGCATATTTCATTGCTAATTTTAGCAACAAATTATGAGTTTCCAACTTCTGGTGGCTTATGCTTATTTTATAGCTTGTTTTATAGCTTAATATATCGCTTGAAATATATTTGTGTATTTTAGTTGCTGTCTACATTGAATTATCAAACCAAATTTATTTATTTATTTATTTATTTATTTGTTCAAATTTTTTTATACCGCCCTTCTCCATTTAAAACACATTAAACATAACACAGACAATTTAAGAAGCAATTAAAAAATAAAATAAATGACAAGGCTAAATTTTAAAACTGCAAAATCCTGATTGTTGTCATTTACTAGCCTGATACATTGAAATATGCCACGGTATTTAATACATATAGCTCAGGGTTGAATTGTTGGACTCTTGATGTTGTCTGAGTTTGCTTCTTCTTTTTGCAGAAGTTTCATTACAAGACTAGGTAACTTCATCAATGAATAGGGAAAAGGAATTTGATGGCTGTTTTTAAGTGGTAGCTTGTCCTACCAACCTGACCATGCCATTTTCTTTCTTGATTGTTTTTTTGTGTGAAAGGTCTTGTTTTTTCTTCATGTTGTTGTTCCTCTGATGCTGGTTTCTCCTTATCTGGATATTGGGTAATAGCTGTTGATGAGAAAGGATGTATTTAGGTTTGTTTGCCTCTTTTTTTGACCTTTGATCAATTCCTTTTTTGGAATGGTTTACAGATGGGTTGGACTAGAAGATCTTCAAGGTTTCTTCCAACTCTGTTATTCTGTCATGGAGCTGGCTAAACCAGCACCAGCACCCCGATGAAGCCTGGTAGGACGAACTGCCACATATAACGAACTGTCAAGCTCCACTCCCCCATGGATCGATGATGTTATGTAGTCTGGAAATGAAATATCTGTACAAAGAGGGAAAAAAACTCAGGCAACAGCAAGAACAAAATTTAAATTATATGGGAGGTCCGTCCTCCCTCCC
>JANHFO010007959.1:21237-32007 GCA_032468095.1 Pareas carinatus | reverse complement strand
AGAGAAGGAGAGAGAGAGAGTGAGAGAGAGAGAGAGAGACAGAGAGACAGAGAAAGAGAGAGAGAGAGAGCATCTGGGAAAAACAAAACATGGATTATGGTTTTAAATCAGATAATGACATTTCTAGAATCAGGAGGTTTTTGTTATACTTTGTCCCTATTTGCATTTATGTTCTAGTTTCATTTTTAATATAATAATGGATACATATTCAAGTTCTATACTGATTTGTGAAGAGATTTTTCACTTTTTTACATCCCTAATCACTATCATATTTAATATCACAGCCAGGAAAAAAATACCTGTTTTCCTGGACACTTCTTCTTCATCACCTACTTCATCTTCTGTGACTTCAGACCCAGTTGTGTATTCATCATCTTCTGAAAGCAGCAATTGTTGCTTCTATTATAGCCAGGGGACAGGGAGAAAATCACTGAATACTACTCATCTTCAAACAACAGATTATTGTGTAAATCCTGTTACCTAACAAACTAGAAAGAGAAACTGATCAGTTTAAAACTGAATCTTGTGGTCTCTTCGTCTGTTATATGTTTTTGGAAATTATCTTGGAATTTCCCATTACTCTAGGTTTCACTTTCTACCATATCTGGATTTTTTAAATTCCAATTTTCCCATCGTGATTATGATGGAATGGAAGTAGTGTGAAGAATGTATGCTATATTCTCTATTCTTCTAGCTCCCATAAGCAGTCCTGCAGTCTCATTCCACACTAGTTGAGGTTCCCAAAAAAGCATTTAAAAATGGTTACTTGCACTGCGCTAAATGGGTCATTAAACAGGGCAAAATTGGCAGGTTTTCTTGTTAATAGTACTTGAATTAAATATTAATTTCTTTTCCCATCACCAATCTCAGACACATCTTTAACCTTACATAACTTCCAGGATTAACAGGTCAAATGAAGGATCTTCATGACATTCCTATATTGATTCTTTAGACCATGTATGTCAAACACAAGACCTGCGGCCTGTGTCCATCCAGCTCACGGTGCTGCCCTGGAGATGGTGAGGGACCAGCCCTCGTCACTTTGGCACTAGCCCAGCTTAGTCGCTTCTGGACTGTGGAGGTAGATGAGCACACTGACAGGCCGCATGTGTGGTGGAGGCAGCTGGAAGGCCTGCATCAATTATGGGGGGGCACTGGCGGTTGTGGGGGGACACCAGGGGTCATGGAGGCATCAATGGCCATGGTGGGGGTGCCGATGGCTGCGGGGGGCACAGTTTGTGGTAGCCGCAGCAGCAGTTCAAGTGGCCCGCAATGAAATTGAGTTTGACATCCCTGCTTTAGACTAAAACATATACAGGCACTTGACAATTGGTTCATATTTATTACAGATGCAGTGCCCCAGGTTCATGTGATCCCCTTTTGTGACCTTCTGACAAGCAAATTCAGTGAGTAAGCTAGATTCACTTAACAACTTTGTTTCTAACTTAATTAACAGCAGTGATTCACTTAACAATTGTGACATGAAAGGTTGAAAAATGGGGCAAAACTCACTTAACAAATGTCTCGCTTAGCAACATAAATTTGGGGCTCAATTGTGGTCGTAAGTCGAGGACTATCTGTATATGTTGAAAAACTGGGGAGATAACAAAGAACCTTAGAACATCACAATTTCTAAAGCAAGGGATGTTCAGTCGGGATGTTCTAACAAAACCCAAACAGGGACACTGCAACAACTCCAAGGGGTAGCCAGTCCAAATGATGGTTAGCATCTAATAATTGGAGTTTACTGCTCGTAGGAAGTTGCATGACGTTGGAATCGAGGATGAGAAAAATCAGGCATTCAGATAAAACCACTGCTGGTTTATTCTATATATGTCATATAACGGCAGGAAACTATTCTAAGGATTATCTGAGGCACTATTGGTTGTAGTTTGCAATTTAGATGAAACAGAGAAGGCAGCCGTCTCTCGCCTGGGAGTCCTGACAATAAGACTGGTAGCATTATAAAATGAGCAGCAGTGCTGAAGATTCACTCTCATATGACTTGTGTTTATTATTCTTTTAGATCCTACCTAGCAAAACATTTATTTACTTATGCACTTGCCTTTTTTGGAACAGTGGTCATATTAAGAAGAAAAAGCCCCTATCATCTTGCATTACAAATCTTAACCAGGTGTAATATAACTAAATAAATAAATAAATAAATAAATAAATAAATAAATAAATAAATAAATAATAGCGACTCAGAGTTGTAACCATCAGCAACATGTTTAGAAGTTCTCTTATGTTTCAAAACAGTCGAAATATAATGGATTAGGCAGGGTCCCGTTTTCTTTCAGAAAGGAACTAATGTTGAACTGCAAACTCATGATTTGTGCCACAAAATGCTCAAGTCATGGTTGAGAAGGATAACCTACTAAAATTCAATGAAATTATAATGGTAAAAGGTAAAATTGCCACCTTGAGTTTCTGAATGTAAGAGAGGATATAAACTTAATAAATACAAATACATAATAAACAACAGAGAAAGAGAAGAACAAGACCAATAAAGTGTCAACATTCAAGTATTAAACCACTGTAGCAATTGAAATAAATTGCAGAAAATACTTTCTAGAGCAGTGGGTGCCAACCTGCGGGCCAATGCCCACCAGTGGGCTGCGAGAAAATTTTGATGGTCCGTAGGAAAATCGGGAGATTATTTGAATTTTTTGTATAGTCGTATGGTTCCTGTGTGTGTGTAAGTTTCTCATTCAGTCTCTCTCTTTTTCTCTAAAGCTGGAAATATCACATTAAAATGTGTAATACTTAAAGAAATGGGAATTATTTTGCAATAATTAAACTAATTTTAATAATTTTGCTACAATTACACAACCTTTAAAGATTTTGTTATAATTAAATAAGCTTTTAAAAGGTTGTTATATTAAATAGATGTTTTTATATCAATAAAATGGAAATTCTTTGATCATTATTTTACAAATGTATGTTCCTTTAAATAAAATCATATTAGTGGTCCGCGGGATTTAAAATTCTTAATTTAGTGGTTCCTAAGATCCAGAAGATTGGCAACCACTGTTCTAGAGCACTTGGAACGGTGTGAAGGAGATGCTTTAAAGATGAACTAGCAACTTTCCAAATAATGTCCTGACTATAATCTTTCCAGTCAGAAACTTGTAGTTTCCCACAAATTATCCTAATATTCTATCCTAATATTTGCTGAAGACGTGCTTTAAATTAAGTTTCAAAGGGGTTTCCTTGAAAACAGGACTCAAGTATAACAAAGTAATCAAACATGCAGAATACTGAAAAGGAAGGAATTCTATTTAATGGATGTAAATAACCAAATAAACATACCAGCTGAAGAGTCCAATTTTTCAGAGAAAGGAACTAAAGAAAGAAAAAAAGAAAACCAGGACAGAAGTGAGAGTTGCAGAAGGTAGCAAATCTACTGTTAGCAAATTTAAAGGGATCCGATGCATGCACAAGGGCCAATTCTCCTGCTATAAGGCAAAAGAATGGTAATGATAGAGACATCACCCCCCTCCCCCCAAAAGGAGTGGTATACACCAGCAGTTCTGGGAAATGCATGGAATGTAAAAACCTAACTTGGGAAAATACAGTTAGCCCTCAACTTACGATCAACCGGTCATAAATATGAACCAGTTGACAAGCATCTGAATTTTGTTCATCATGCTGCAAAAATCGTAACTGTGAAAACAGTCATATGTCATATTTTTCAATACCATTGTAACTTTGGTCACTAAATGAACTGTTGTAAGTCAAGGACTACCTGTATGCTGCATTAAATTGTCATTTGACAGTTCGTCTTGAGTTAGATTTTGCTCTTTGGTACAAAATCATCTCAAGGTATAAGGTACACAGTGAAGTAATACCCTTCAAAATTTAAACTAACATTTTTTTTATTTTATCAACCAAGTAATATCACGTTTCTATCTGCACCGGTGATAGTACAGAGTCACCATGCATACAACAATCAAATCCTTTTTCAGCCTTTGGACAATTTGATGTTTCATGAATGTGCTTGGTGCTGTTGGACTTCACTCATCTTTTCGCAGCCTACTTTAATGAATTATCTTCATTTTCAAGCAAACCCTCATTACATCTAACATAGCATAGCTTCTGTGAAGGCAGCTAATAAAAGCAGAGGACAGAGTGTGGAAAGGGAACAGAGAGCGCCCATTCATATATAACCAGTTTGGTATTGGCACAATAACCAATCTCTCCAGCCCAAACATTTGGTCTCAGCAGCTTTTCCTCCTTGGAAGGGACTTGGCTAACCTGACATGAAAAGCAGACACCAACAGGCATCCATGTATCAAGCTTGCGTCCAGTTGACTAGTTTGGCAGAAATAATTTCCCACATATACTGTACTTGCACATTCCCCTAAAGCAGGGGTCTCCAACCTTGGCCACTTTAAGACTTGTGGACTTCAACTCCCAGAATTCCCCAGCCAGCGCAAGGTTGGAGATCCCTGCCCTAAAGGCGCCAAGTTCAATGTGCTTCTCTGGAAGGACAAGAGAGGATATTTGCAATTGTCCAAAAAGTGTTACATTCTTTATTATTGTTTCAGCTTGATAGGTAATAGAATCCTGCAACATTTGGAAAGCCACCATTTCCATACACCTGTCTTAAAGAAAGTGCCTCCCTGAGCTTATTTTACTTGGTTGAAATACGCAGAGTGATATAACTAAATGAAAATTTAAATATTAAGGGGGGGGAACCAAAATTACTCACAGCATTAATTTCTCCTGCTTTGGGCCCCCACGATGAATTTGGCTCCAATAAAATATCACATTCAAAACCCTTCTCATCATTCAGCGCTATTCCAGAATTGCTTCAAAAAAAAAAGAAACAGTTATAGTAATCCTAGTCAGAATTCTGCAGGCAGATTAGTATTCAAAACAGAACACATTTTTTAAAAATGGCAAAATATGAAATCAACAGATGCTTTATCATACACAATAATGTTGTGGATTCTAGAGAAGGTTGTTTAATTAGGGGCATACATCTGGAAATTATTTTACATAGATAAATAGTAACATATACCTATTTTCTTACCTATTCTGGTCTTTTGAAAAGGGCAGAACAATAATATTTCGGTGCTGAATCAGGTCATTCAGTATTTTAGCTGTCTGATAGGGTACATTATCCCCACCTTCACCTCCAGGGGGCAGGCCAATCACATGGTCTCTTACTTTACATCCCTTTCATTAAAAAAAAACCGACAGTGAAACCCAATGAGAGAAACTACATAATACATAATTCCAATGGACACAATCACACAATCTTTACAAACAAAAGTGATTTTGGCACAGTGGTTATACCACTTATAACATGCATTTTGGACAGCCAGTATAATGTAGTGATCAATTTGTTGGACTACGAATGAGGAAAATGAACTCAGCCTGTGTGTGTGTGTGTGTGTGTGTGTGTGTGTGTGTGTGTGACCCATGAGGTGGGGAAAAGGAGGCGGAAAAGGAGGCAGACGGCTGAAAATAGCAGTGCAGCATCATAATGCAGTCCTGCCCCTTTTTTATATATGTGCTGTTGCATTGCACTCATATATCAGCCCATGCAGAACCGATGACATGGTACGCCTTTATTGTTTTGACAAAAGCAGTCAGATGAGGAGGAGATTCATGTTTCAGGTTCTAGTCACCCCTCAGCCACAGAAGCTTAGTGGGTGCCTCTTAGCTTCCCTCAAAGGTTTGTTGCTGTGGGAAAGTAGGCCTTGTACTATATATTTAGGTATCTGTGCATTTTACTTGTTTGCTTGCTCATTAAATTTATTTGCCGTCCATCTCTTTTTGAACTCTGGGTGGCTTGCAGCATAAAAATCATCAAAGACAGATCCTCCTAACTCAGTAAAAACAAAGGATCATCAAAGTAAAAACATAGTTGCAAGATGGGAAAGAAGAGATGTCAGATGGGGAGGGGAGGGGAGGGGAGAGGTGGGATTGGCTCTTAATTAATCACCTCCATTGTGATACTCCCCTGTGGAGGCCACTGGTCTGTGCATATTGAATAAAAGTACTAAACATTAGCACTGATGATTTAAAAGTCATTCAGTGAATTAGGCCTCATTACAAAGTTAGTCATAATAAAACGGAAAAAAGTAAATATATGATCCAAATCTGCATACCGCTTAGATAGGATTGATTTAAATAAATCTACAGTGGCTCATTAAAAGAGCAAGAAAACCTTGGGGCTAGAATGGAGATTAAGAAGTTGGTTAAATGTGGGAGCAGGGGCTGATTTCAAAAGATTTCTTCCAAATACATACTTTTGGAATAGGAGCAGGATCAAATCTAAGAACCTTCTGATTACAGCAGGGATATATTCCGGTACCAGTGGAACCAAGAGAACTTGCTACACCAGGATAGAGAACTGATTGAGGATGATATTGGCAATGTGAAAACTCAGTGCACAGGAAAGTCTGCAAGAGACACACAATAGCAACAAACATATATTATCAATACGTTGCCATTCTTGAACTCTTTTTTTCTTTCCTTAAAAAAAGAAGAAGAAAAGGCTGCCAACCAGACTGGATTCTATCATACATTGTTCTTAAATATCTATATATCTATATATCTACTACATAAATTTTAAGACAACTAAAAATATCTGATTGGGCTAAAAACATACTCACTTGATTACACCTTGAACAGGTCAACCAATTAATAGTTCCCCAAAGACGCCAATATACATCTCGCCATGATTTTAATTCTTCAAAAAGACTCAGGAGATACTCATGGATATCCCAAGCTTTATCTCTATACAGAAAAATGAGCAACTGTTTTAGAGAATTTAGGTTTTAATTCTGACTAATTACTGCAGCACAGGTTGGAAAAAACTAAATTCTTTTTTCTTTCACCTTTTCTTTGAGTGATTCTCATTGTGCTAATTTCATGATTGGCAATGTTTCATACATCTCACCTGTATTCTACTAATATCATCATTTTGTGTTGATTGCCATAGCGTAGGGATATATACAAATACAAAATCTGAAAAGATTTGAAGTTCTAATAATCTCATTGGCCTATCCATATTTATTTGACAACAATATGCAGGAGGTTTACCACTGTTTCCTTCCAAGGAATTGCTATGGCTTTCCAATTTCCTCATTGTCTCCCATCCAAATAGTAACCCAAGTCTGACCCTGCTTACCTTTTGTTTCCGGTCAAGGTAAATTATACAACAGAGCTAGTACAGGGATTGCATTGATCTGCTAAATTATTTTGTTAATTAATCTATATTCCAAAAATCATTGTTCCCTAGTCAGCTGAGCACAAAACTGTTGGCTGGAATAATAGACGGAGTCAGTTTATAAACTAAAACTTTTCTATAGTTTATGTTAAAATAAGTCAAGGTAAAAACATTAAAAATGTTGCTACAAAATGACTTGTGAAGCACCTTATGTGAATATAGAGTATATTTCCATATTGATCCACATTAATCTTTCCAGGGATACATGGGATTTTTCTTTCGGTATCCTTAATAAGAAGTTTCTTACATAAGTAACACCTGCACAAAAACAAACATATGAGAGTCCTATTACAAAACTGCAATGAGCTATGGAACATATGTCAGGGTAATGCAAATCAATCCAGACCTCTGTACCTGTAAAGGGTTGCAGCGTTTCCTTTAGAATCTGCATTCTGATACTCTGGATCAAACAGTCTTTCTATCTTCTTACAGAAAAGTTTGCTATTAGTTACAAAAAAAAGACTCATAAAAATGAGTGACCAAATATTTCACTCAAATTCTAAATGTTACATCACAAACAGAGAAGAAAAGTGCTTATAATACAGTACTGTAGCAATTTTTTTTAAAAAAGAAGTCTGCACAGTGATTCTGCTTTCTTGCATGGTGTTTTGCTCTTTCATGCATTCAGTTCTTAATTCCTGATATAGAGAATAATCTGAATTCAGTTACACAGATCACACTGTTCTGATGAAGCAAGGAATTTACCTAGGTGGTTCTGAATATTAGCTGAAAACTGAAGAGCGACCCTGCCATATTCAAAGGATTTGAAATTGCCATCACAACAAAATTCACAAACTGACAGGGAACGTCCACTCAACAGTTACTGCAATTTGGTAGGGAGATTGCTACTCACAAACACAAATAGATTGTTAACCATTTGCATTTTAGCTTAAATAGATTCCTAACCATTTGAACTTGGTACAATTTTTGTTAGTTTGTGTACGATAGGAAGGTCGTTGTGAAAGTGAAAAACAAAACCCCCAAAGCACTATTAGTTTGTTTACTAGACAAAGACATCTGTTAAATGTTGTCCAAGCCATCAAAACATTAATATTGCCTAAGTACAAATACATACATACATACATACATACATACATGCATACATACATACATGTATCATAGAATATAACAACTACTCAAGGGACAATTCCAAATTAAATATCCTGGAAGAGATAGCTGTCTAGTTTCTACATGAACACATGCTGAAGGAACACCCACCTACTTTGAGTCATTGGTTTCAGTGTCAAACTGCTCTTACTCATAGGACATTTTTTTCGATCATTGACCTAAATCTGTTTTCCTGAAATTTAGGTTCAGTGTCCTGCACTCTGGAACAAAAGTGGACAAGTCCTGACCTTATTTTATGTGACATCTTTTCAGATATTTGGAGAAATGTAACATCCTCCTCAGTCACTTTTTTCAAGCTAAAACCTCCTACCTCAATCTCTTTTTAGGGCTTAGTTTCTTCGATAATTTTTACTGACTTTGAGAAATTCTATTCCAACTTTTCAGAATCCTATGGAAGTGTGATGCCCAGAACAATTAAGGTGTGTGTGTTGTGAGGGCTAAGAATTAAATCTGACCAAAGAATAGAGTAATAATACATTAAGGGTTTCTTGGGCTTGGTCCATTGAGTGATTGTGCTATACTGTATCCAATGCCAGGAAATTTTTATTTATTAGTTGATCTAATTTCTATGATTTTGCTGAACCTCAAACTTTGTTCTGGGAGCTCAATCATAATTAATTAAATATTGGTCCCAATTTTTCACTTAACAATATTTCTTTCAAATTAATGATAATATGAATACAAAAGGAAAGGAGACAATGGTAAGGTTTTGTTTTGCTTAGAAAGTACCTCTTAAATTTATCTCTCTTGTCCTTCACCTCTTCTACTTCATTATGTGTGAAAAGATCAGTTATGCGGGCTAGTAGGTTAGCATTAATGCAGTTCATATTGCATGGCGTGGCTACAATTGTGCTCATATTCTTGTGGCAATAATTAATACATTTTTCTACCTAAAAAACATAAACACAACTCACTTACTACTGAATAGTCATACAAGTATTTTTTACAGCATTTTCATATTCCAAGAAAAGCATTAGGACGATCCAATGAACAGAGAAGATGAACCACCCAAACACTTTTACATACAGATATACAAATACTTATTGTTACTTATTAAGGTTTGAATAGTGTTTGGGGAGAACCTGTTGGATTGATCAGGCTGAGGGCTAGGAGTGGGTGGAGTGAGTCCTTTCTTTTTCAGGTGTATATGCACATGCAGACAAGAAACATTTTTTGTAGTTTCTGCAAAATTTGGCTTTGGTAGAAACTAGGAGTTGAAGAATTTAATTTTTCCCATTATCAATGAAATATGTAATTGGTAGGATGACTGGATTCCTAAAAATAGGAATACTGCATATTCATTTGTATTTTTTTTTAAAGATGGCAGTTAAAGTTTGGAGGGACATCTCTAGGAAAGCAGCTTTTAATATTCCATGCATTTCCATTTCCTATTTCCTAATGCACTTGTATGATTTCCAGGTCAAATCAAGTTAAAGGATGCTTAACAAGCAAAAGATCCGTCTATCAATCAGGAAACAGAATGGATTAGTTCTCTTTTTCCATTCCCATCTCCCATCCACTATGAGGTACGTCCAACTTGAAAGAAAGAAAACCCAAGCTCCACCAAAAGAGCCTCATTATCTAATGCCATTTCTTTGAATATTGCTTCCTGTGCTACTGTTTCTCTCTAACCTGAGCAAATAGTTTGGGACTGCAAAAATCCATACAATAATTAGCAAAGTGCTAGACCTTTCTGTATCCCTCCCTACTTCGCTGGCTACATTTTTGCAGCTCAAGCATGGTGGCCTACTTAAGTTTTATGTATGTGCAGGGTTTTTTCCGCTTTATTATTAGCAGAAGACAAGATTTACTGCTGCTTGGTTTGTTGCTGGCTGGGATGGGGTCCCAAAAACTGGGATTTTTTCTTTGTGTCTAAGATACTTCTCCCAAAACTGGTATTGTCCCAGATCCAGCAATCTCAGTAAGTTTGGTCATTCTTAACATTGGTTAAGATAAATAAATCTTTGAAGATAATTGCATACAATTGCACATCATATAGTCATACTCTGTTTCCCCGAAAATAAGACAGTGTTTTATATTAATTTTTGCTCCCAAAGATGCGCTAGGTCTTATTTTCAGGGGATGTCTTATTTTTCCATGAAGAAAAATGCGGTACACACAATGTGCCCGATTCCGGCCTTGCGCGACTCACTGTTTAATTATGAGTCAGCCAGACTCCGTCAGGGCAGAGTGAGCAGCAGGCGGCAGCTTGTCCTGGCAGTGGCGCAGGCTCTCAGATTAAAAGAGACCTCGCACTTCCTGTCTGCTCCATCTGCGCTCCGGCCAACAGTGAGCTGTGCGCCGGTGCCTGCCGCTACGATAAATAAATAAATAATAAATAAATTTTTATTTCTATCCCGCCCTTCTCCCGAAGGACTCAGGGTGGCTAACAGGCA
>JANHFO010007959.1:9911-20670 GCA_032468095.1 Pareas carinatus | reverse complement strand
TAGCAGGGGGAAGGTCATTCCAGAGGGTGGGAGCTGCCACAGAGAAGGCTCTCCCCCTGGGGGTCGCCAGCCGACATCCAGAGTCCAGAGTTACGGTAGCTTCGGGGGGCCTTATTATCGGGGAAGACTTATGTTCGGGGGAGGAGTTATTATCGAGGAGATCTGGGTCCCTTCAGGGAAAAGGGCGGTATAAAAATTAAAACAAACAAATAAATAAATAAATTTTCAGGGAGGTTTTATTTTTGAGGGGATGCCTTATATTTCAGCGAGAAGAAAAACTGTAAATAGGTCTTATTTTGGGGGGATGCTTTACTTTTGGGGAAACAGGGTATTCATAACAGCATTTCAACAGACATGAAGTTAAAATTTTGGATGAAAACCTGCCCCACCTCCAAATCTAAACTAGTTTTTAAGCTCCTGATTCAAACTAATCAATAACTCTAGTTATACATTTGTATGTAAAAGCATAACTACATTGCAAGATAGGGAAATGCATGTAAAGGATCAATATATTGTCATCTTTGCTTAGCAAATATTTGGAAAATAGTCTACATTTTCTGAAATAAAGACAAATCACAATCTTTTTAAAGGTTCTATAAACTTCTGCAGTTCATACTTTAGGAAATAACACAGAGGGACTTATCAAGAAAGTTTTTATGCTAAATTTAACCTTCCTGCTTAAGTCAGTTGGATTGATTGTGTACCAACAAAGTGATGTTGATTCTTAGCAACTGCATAGGTTTTCTCCATAAAAGTCAGCATGAAGCGTTTTTGATACTAAATATTATTTGATTTGGAATAAACGAGATTAAATAAATATGGAGAAAAAAGATAATTATAAGCAATTTTTAACTATTAGCAAAGAGAACCAGTATCTATATGACCATAATCTCTGAAATGAATACATCATTCAAATACCAGAGAGATAAAATACCTGCAAAACCTCTATATTTTATTGATTTATTTAAAAGATTTATAAAGCTGGCCACATTCCTGAGTAGCTCATAGGAAGAGTGGGTACCATAATGCTGGGTAGCTCCCAGAGCAACTGCAATGGAATAAACAAATATAATGGGATGTCAGACCACACAGATCACCTCTGTATGTTTTTATTCTAGATGAATTTAGAACACCAAAGATACAAAGATTTCTATAGTATACTCACTAAAGAATCCATCTTCAGGAATTCAGAGGAAATAAGTATTGAAATGACATTGCTTGGTTCTAAAAAGAAACAAGATAACAAATTGAAAAACTATTAGATTTACAAATATTGTAAGATAATTGAAATCAAATGAAACATTGTAAAAGATGTTTTCCCTCAGAAAATTCACGTTCTAAAAAAATTGAATAAAAGAAAGTCTAGAGATTTGTTTTGCACCCTCTTATCAACTACCTTGACCTTGGATTATGCTCGTATAATTTAAACTTTTCAATTCTACTTACATTTATATCTGAATAATTAAATTGTGTAATAGTTTAATGCTAAATAATTATTTGCTTCTTACTAATTTTAATCCACTAGTTTTAACATGAAGCCAGAAATAATAGTGTAGGATTTTACAGTTCACATTATTATGGCAAAGCAAGCCTCAAAACACTAAGAAAGTAAAGAAAGAAATTATTCCAAAACAAGATTCAGAGTTTAAATCCAGACATTTTACAAGCACATTCACAGCGTGGAATTTTGAGTTCCAACTTACTGATCTTTTTGGGAAGACAAAACTGGCTCTCAATATTGAAAACTGAGTTGAACAAAAGACCAATTTCATGCTTTGATACATCTAACTTTTCAGTCCCTTGTAAATTAGACAGTATGAAAGTGCACTCAAGTTTTTTTTAAATGTATGCACCTTAGATCAAATATAAAGCTGGAACAGAATCACATTTTAAAACAAAGCAGGCAAACTATTACAGAAAATTCAATTTTCCCACAAATACCTATAACTTTCTCACTAGCATTGCTAATCTAGCCTATTATTTTTCACCTCAGAAATAAACTCTTCATGATCTAAAAACGACCCGGTTTTAAACTGGGCATGGGCAATCTTTATATAGCTGGGACGTTTACATTGGATTATGATGATGACAAAGCTTCGGCGTCAAGGGAGTGACTTGGTAGGATCATCTTAAGGAACATAACTGAAACTGTTTGTATTGTTTAAGAATTAGAGGTGAGGACTGCTTTTTTTTAAAAAAAAGACGAAATGTTGTTAAGCTTAGTGGAAATATGAAGCATGCATTTTAACCTTTTTTAAGGTTAAAACGCTGCTGCCAAAATTTTATAATGCAATGTTATAAGGCTTGAGAAACCAAGGAAAAATGGGGTTGGGGATAGCATGCTCTCTTCTAGTGCCTACTCTTAGTTTCGATTAAATAAATATGCTGCATTTACTATACTCTTCAGACTTTAACAAGAACTATACAGAACATAATGAAAACTAACAACTATTTGAACAAGATTTTTTAAAAAGAAAAAATGCTTATGTGCTAAAAATTATTTGATCAGAATCACATGGATGTATTAATATCATGGATTTCAGTGAAGGGAAAGCTGAGTGTACACTTAAATCCTCTACTGATTTCCCCTGGAATTAATATTGATTGATAGTAGCAAGAGCATTCTATCTGATCAAGGAAACACCAAAATATTGACAGGGCAAACCACTAGTATATAAAAAGAGAGCAAACTTCACTCCCTAAGTAGCACTGATGATATTAGCTAGTTTGGCAATGAAATGTCTGCAAGGAAACAATCAAGCTCAGAGAGCACCAAGAATCCCTTGTTACCCTTCCCTAGCACTTATTATCTATTTACATACATAAACACGCACACACACACACACACACAGAGACATATAAAGGTGTGTATGTATAAATATATATAAATTTTATCTCCTCCTAAAATAGAGGCAGATATTTTTCACCATAACATTCATTTTTTAATATTCTGTCTTTAAAAAAGATTACAAATGGTAACCTTTAGAAATCAGACTTTGAAGTAGGGTACTTAGAAAGCTCTGCACCAATTTTTAGGAATTTTGATATATTTCATGCCTAAACATTTGCATCAAATCCATGCACTGATTTAGATTTAGAATTTGATTAGATGGTTTCTGTATGCAGAATGCAAAGTAACAGGGCCATAATTATTTCTCTAAAGGAAAAGATAAACCTATGCATGAGAATGAAGGAAGTTAAATGGAAATCCCCAACATTTTAACTACTATTAATAAATTAAATTGTATAGCAGTTGTACTATATCCATTTTGTAAGATGTGAATCCCATTAAAGTTTGCATCTTACTTCAGCTTTCAATGTTAGTATAGATTAGGCTTTCATCTTCAAAAGCAGAACAGGAAAGGAAGATTACTTTTCAAAACCATTTTTGTAATCAGACTTTTGGTCTGATGTAGGAGTCAGGGTTTCAAAAAAAGAAGTGGCAAAAATGAATATATTTACTTTTACCTAAGGTGGGTATTTCATCAACCTCATATTCCTTAGTGTTCCTTTTAACATATCTTATCAACCAGTTAAAGATGTGAACGTCACAGTGAACTGAAATGTCCACTTCTTCCCAGCGTTGGGCATCCATTGATAGATATTCAGCAAAGTACTTCATTTCAGATATCAATAGATCTCGTGGACAAACAAAATCTTCCTTCAGATTTTTTGCTTCATCACACACATGGATCACCATTTTTGGCCTTTATTTAAGAGGGAAAATCATAGGGAGGAATATTATTTTCATTATCTGGTATATTAGAATAATTTGTGAAAATTATTCTTCAATTTAAAATTTAGGTACAATTTTACTGTTATGGAAATATATGTTCGTAGATGCACACATTAATAGTTTGAATAATACTTTCATGAGACAATAACATGGATTTTCAGTCATGATGACATTTTAATGTATGAAAACAGTTAAGAAAAACTAAAGTAGGAAAAAGATAATTGAATACTGGAACGTATTTGGCTTACTGGACCATGGGCTGGATGAACATGCATTCAAAGTATACACTGTACCTACTGTATGTCTGATAAGGAACAATAAAAGCTTACCTCCTGAATCTCCCGTTATTATAGAGATGAGTTAAATACATGATTTTTGAGAAATAAAGCAATATAGCTTCATTCCCTTTCTCCAGAATAAAATTAAGCAAAATGAAAGATTTATTAACATGCTTAATTTATTTATGTTTGGTGTGTTATAGGACACAATAGCAAATAATACATGCAGATTTCTTATTCGCACACAAATCTTTTGCCCAAACAGAAATACCTAACTCAATTCCATTCATTACTAACAGTTCATTCAACTTCTCTTAAGAACTATCAAGGATCTGCTATGAGCAAAACTTAAACAGCATCTGGAAAAGTCAAGCAGGATGGTCATGCTTGGGTCCCATTGGCTGGGATTCAAGGAATGCCAGTTAGCAAGGCCAAGAAGATGACCCGCCCCAGCCATAATCCCTGCTTTATGTTACCTTTTCCCTCCAGAGATCAGGATGACCCCAACCCTGCTGGCTTTTTGTAGGTCCTTACAGATGTGGTTCTATGCCCAGGTCAGAACCCCAAGCGTGTGCAGTGACCTGATTATTGATTATTTTAGTAATTGTGCTTGGTTTATTCTTGGCTGCTATGTATTTTAATTATTGTATTGTTGTAACTGTTTTTATTTTCTTTTTAACTTTATTCCCCACAGTCACTTGTTGAAATGGGCAGGCACACAAATTGAATCAATCAATCAATCAATAAAAATGGAACCAGGTGCGTAGTCTGGATGTTCATCTCTATTGGATTCCATTGAAGACTATTTGTCTTCTGAAGACAAAAAGCACAAAAATTATTGCTTTCAGTTCTTTATATTAAAGTAAAACAAAACAAAACATCTAGGTAAAGTTATTTTGTTATTCTACACTAATTAGAATATGATTTTAAAAGAAATTTCTATATACAGAGGGTTTTTTTGAACTGAGGTGTGAAAAGCAGAAGAGAAAAGAAAAAAAAAGTACCTTTGCACAGGAAAAAAGATATTCAAAATTTCATCTTCTATGCAAATGAATGGCAAACAGTGAACATTTTTCATGCACTCGAACCTTCACTCTAGAACTCATTTGGCTACAGGGAAATGCTTCCGAGGCTTCTGAGAGCAGTCTGCCTTTTACAATCAAAATAAGGAATTTTTTTTCTAAATAATTTGTCACAGAATTTCTAAATACTGCAGACCCTTTTTTTGGGATATTTACTCATGGATAAAATTTGTACCCAAGCAAGGTACAAATCTAGGCTTTGCTATGAATCTGTTGGCAACTAGAGTGTATTGACTCCTTGACAAAACTGAGAATTTATGAGAAAGTTTAATATGCAAACTTTCAAAGACTCACTAAAAAAAGATGAAAGAGAAAGCATATACTGATACTTTTAACGTTCACTGTGGAATCAAGAGCAATAGAAAGACAGTGCCAACCAATGCCTTTTCGCAACTGCCCTTATTGAAAAATGACACTCAGGAATCCCATAATCCCATTTTACCAAAACGATCCAGAGAAATGGTGCTCCTGTTATCCTGGGCTAATCATTTACTTCTCCAATTCTATTCACAGGCTATAATCTAATATTGTTTTTACTAAACTATAAAACACATTTTAATTACGTGAATATTAAGGGATCTAGAACTAAAATATTTTCAAAAGCGAATTAACTGGATATGCAACAATACTGTAATATCAGTAATAGTTTTAGACCTGAACATATTTATTTTTCACAAGGAACGCCTATTTTGAATGTTTTTCCCACTTAGCAAGCTTTTGTAAAGCTCCCAACAGAAAACTCAGTCCCTCCCTCTGAAATTCCACAAAATATAGAGAAACAGCCCAAGTATAAAAGTACCCAGCAGAAAGACTAAGATTAATTTAGCTGTCTAAAATGAAACAGCCATCTTCCTACCCTTCAGTTTCATCAGCATTTTCTCCACCTTTAAGTGCAGGGCATTTTTCACTTTCTGAAGAGCAATTCCTTGAGGAAGCTATACTTGACTTTCCTTAAATACAAGTGGGGAGAAAAAGCATTAGGTCATGAGGTTGAGATGAACTTCTCATGTGTGGTAAGCAGTGTCCCATGGTCAAAGGAGGATGTGATAGTTATTTAATTCTTAAATGAATACTTTTAATGTAGAAAAAAGATTCTTTTAAAAAATTAATACAACCCAAGTAGAAGAGAAAGTAAAGGAGTAAAGCTTTTTAATCTCAGATTTTATTTGCATATGCCAGGAGGAAAACCAGCATAACACTATGTACCACTATGTAGTACATGTCGTCTACTATGCTTTATGGGAAGGTAAGTGCAAACCTCTGTGTTTCATAGTACTTACACAAACAAACAACTTCTGAACTATCCGTAACATAATAGTCAATGTAATCTGGCAGTTACCTCTGCCCTTGTCACATACTTCCTTCTTTGCCAATTCCTTGTTAAAACACAAATGAACTTTTTTTTAAAAAAAGAATCCACTGCAGCTATACCAGCGTTTTTCTTATTTAACACAGTGCTTTTAATTCCAAAAAAATGATAAAGGAAAATCTGGAGATTCTTTAAATTTTTTTGCAGTTGTATAGCTCCTGTGTGTGTGCGTGTGTCTGTCTGTTTCTGTCTTTCTCTCTGTCTCTCATTCTCTCTTTCTCTCTCCCTCTGTCTCTTTCTCTCTGTGTGTGTATCTGTGTGTCTCTCTCTCTCTCTCTCTGTGTTTGTCTCTCATTCTCTTTCTCTCTCTGTCTAGCAGGAACAAATATCCCACTAAAATGTGTAATACTTAAAGAAGCTTTAATTATTTTGTAATAATTAAACTAATTTTAATAAATCTGCTACAATTAAACAACCTTTAAAGATTTTGTTATGATTAAATAAGCATTTATGATTTTGTTATAATTAAATAAGCTTTTTAAATTTTGTTATATTAAATGGGTGCCTTTTATATTATAAATGGAAGCTCTCTGATCATTATTTTACAAATGTATGTATCTTAAAAAAAAAGCATATTAGTGGTTCGCAGGATTTAAAATTATGGATTTAGTGGTCCCTGGGGTCCAAAAGTTGGGCGACCACTGTTCTAATGTCAGAATCATTCCTTTACATTTTATTAAATCAGCAAGTGTCAAGAGTAGATAAGTGATTTTACCACATAATTCTTATGCAGAATCTTTCTTTTCTCACCTCTTATAACATACAGTTGTTTATACAACATGCTCAAATTAGTCTTCTTGATATTATATATTTTTTTCACTTGCACACACGCTTTCTCTCACTCATGCTGCTCTCTAGTTGTGCCTTATTTTTTTAGACTTATGCATATGCTACTTGTGCAAGACTTCATCATGAGATACATACACCACCCTATGCAATGACTATATTTTTGACATGGTCTCTGAGCACCTTGCATAGTGCTTAGTACCTAGCACCATTCTGAGTAGCAATGGTATTTCATTCTATGTTACCTTTTCTCCGCCTCCCTGAGAACATTTCAAAGTTTGTCTTCAAATACTAAACATTGTACTACAGGTAGTTGTTTAACTACCATCTGTTTAGCGACTGTTTGAAATTACAATGGTGCTGAAAAAGTGACTTAGAACTGCTCCTTGCGCTTAAACCATTGTAGCATCCCTGTGGTCATGTGATCATGATCTGGACACTTGACATCTAGTTCACATGTACAACAGTTGCAGCATCCTATAGCAACGTGGTAGCCATTTGCAACCTTCCCAGATGGCTTTTGACAAGCAGAGTCAATGAGGAAGTCAGAAGGAAGCCAGCAATCGGTCTCACATGATTTCTCAGTAAAAAATAAAATGGTCATGGTCATACGATGCCTTATTTAACAACTGGCCTACTTAATGATTAATTTTCTAGTTCCTATTATGGTCCTAAATTGAGGACTACCCGTATATCACATACCGCTATGCCTTAAATTCTTAGTAGGTTCCTTGGTTTATAGACTATAAATTGGTTGACAACATTCCTGGAAAGGACCATTTTAAAAATAGAAAAAAAGTCAATAAAGGGTTAATTACACTTTGGTTCATTCACAGGTTTCATAAAACAAAATCACTTCAGTCTATAATTTGTATGGTTCTGTCCAATTCACAAAAGAAGTATGACATATTTTTGAGGAGTAATTGCTTTAACTACTTTTAAGGGTAGTTATGCAAAGAAGTCAAGTTTTTAAATTTTAAAGCCACAAAATGTTTGGTAGAAAATAGATACACAGTTAAGCAACATTAATTTTAAAAATCCATTTGAGTTTAATCTGAAAAGTGAGTAAAGCAACTATTGACAAAAGCAATTCATACATCAACAGGAGAAAAATAACATGCATAATTCTATGAACACAACAGCAGAAGTGATTAAAGCCTACCATTTAAAGAAATTACATCATTTTCACTAGAGGGTTCTTGTAACTCATCCTGAGCATCAAGAAGCGATGATTTAATATAACCAGCTAGTGTTTCCACAGGTTTTACACCACTGGCCATTAGTGGATTGAACTGGTTATCTACTGGAGAACTTCCATTGCTTTTCAGCTCATCAAACCTTTTTGCACACTGTCAAAATATAATAGAGAAAAGTATATTTAGTTAGAAAACTTGCCTTGCCTAGGATTCTGAGAGCTGACCAATAATTAATAACACAATAAAAATCCCCCAGGTCAAGATCCAACTTATTTTGTTTCTCACAACCAGATGCTTCTGAGATAATCCCAAGCAAGAAATGGAGACAAATTCCTCTCCTGCTGCTACTGCTTTGTTCTAACTAGTATTTAGAGCACGGTTAGCCAAGATTTGGCTTGCGTGGGTCACAATGAATGAAGAGGAATTGTCTTGGATCACATATAAAATATACAATATAGTTAATGAATATAACAAGCTTCCTTTGGAGTCAAGTTACTAGCTGTCCAGGGTTGCATGTGGCCCGTGGACCACAGACTGGGAAAGCCTGATTTAGAGAGGCTAAACCTAGATATAACAAAGTCTTCAAGGGAAAAAAATGTTCATAAACACTTTTACATGAATTTATTCAATCCCCTTCTAAATGTATGCAAATTAATGTGATTCATCTTATGGCAAAGAATTATATAGGTTAAGTATATTAAGGCAAAAAGGTTATTTTCTTTCCTAAGCCAATTCTCCTGTCAATAAATTTTATTAGATCATTCTTAACATTTTGAGAGAGGGAGAAAAATTTATCCCTATATGTTTTTCATGTAGTTTATGATTTTATATATTCAATGACATCAACAAGTATTGCGAGCCGAGCTGGTAAAAGAAAGATCAGCACTGCATTGGGTGGAAACATGTGAAATAGGCCTTTATCCTGCAGTGGATAGGCAATGACTAAAATGATGATGATGATGATGATACTCAGTTATCACTCTTTTTTAAAATTTATTTTAATAAAATAAGTTTTTGAAAAGTAAAATTAATACAAATTTTTAAAAAGTAAAAGTGACAAATAAATAGAAATTAAAGAAAAAAAGAGAAGAGAAAAAATGGACCTTCTGATCTTCTGAACTTTATAGCAGTTACAATGCATTTGTATACTGTATCCTCTCTTTACAATTACTCCATGGCTCTCTTCTTTCCATCATCTGCCCTTTCTAATCATCAAGTCCATAAATTATATACTTCTTTAACTGCCTTTATTTTAAGTTAAAGGCTCAAATATTCAGTTTTTTTCTCTCCTGAAGATGTTTAAGCTCTCTGATCATTCTATTTGCCTTCTTCTGAAATATTTCCTGTTTACAACATAGACAGTTTAGTTTCCAAAAGATCCTTTGTAGGGAATTTGAATTTTTCACAGCTGCTGCACATTGAAGCAGGATCATTGAGATACTCATTAAGGCCATAAGATCTTTTTCCTGAGTGGTGGCAGGCAGCTCAGGTTCCCTCGGGGTACATATGCCCTTGGGCCGAGGGGTTGCCCCAACAATCATTTTATACTTACTTGAATTAAAATTTGTCATTTGCTTGGCCATTTATCCATTTTAAAGACCTCCTTCTGAAGTTCTTCATAATCACTTTGGTTTTTAATCACCCAGAACAGATTGTATCACCTGCAAACTTGGCTGGCTCGTTGTTTTTCCATAAATCAAGATCATTTATAAATAAGATGAAAAGCTCCCATTATAACAAAGATCCTCAAAGGTCTTCATTTCTTACTTTGCTCTATTTATATTCTTATTTTTTCGTTAAGCAAGTTAGAATCCATAACACAATAGTACCTGATATTTCATTTCTACTAAGTTTATTCAAAAGTATTTCATAAGGAATTTTGTCAAAAGCTTCTGGAAAATCAGCTATCAAATACTGACTGGGTCATCTCCTTCCACATGAATTTCTGCATGCCCCCAAACTTCATTTGTATACAGGTAGTCCTCGATTTAAAACCATTCATTTAGTAACCATTCACAGTTACAACAGCATTGATAAAAGTGACTTATTTCACATTTATGACTGTTGGAGCCGTCTCGTGGTCATGTGATCAAAATCTGGTCACTTGGAAACTGGCATGTTTTTATGACAGCTGCACTGTCCTGGGGTCATCTGATCACCATTTGTAACCTTCTCAGCTTGCTTCTGACAAATAAAGTCAACAGGGGAAGGCAGATTTGCTTAATGATCACATGATTCACTTAATAATTGCAGTAATTTGTTTAACAACTGTCAAAAAATGTCATAAAATGAAGTGAAACCCACTTAACTCC
>JANHFO010007957.1:22896-35638 GCA_032468095.1 Pareas carinatus | reverse complement strand
ATAGACATAGACATAGACATAGACATAGACATAGACATAGACATAGACATAGACATAGACATAGACATAGACATAGATATATACACACTCCGCTATGGGGACAGAAGGCAAAATGGGAGGAGTTAAGGCAGTCGGGGAAGCAGCAACTTTGGAGACGTCCCACCCCTTTCCATGCAATTATTCTCAGGGGTTGCAAAAAGGAGACCCTTTGCCCCCTTGGGACACAGAGGGATAAATGAGACAGCATCATCCTGGTTTGAAGAATTCGGCGTGGCACAAATTGCCTGTTGTTGAGAGCAGCACCTGGTCCTGGAAGGAGGCAGTGAGGTGGCTGCTTGAACAGCAGTTATTTTGCAGAGCACTGTAGCCAACCATTCGCTCAGAGAGCACCATCGCTGCCACTATTTGCTTGGAGAGCACCGACACGCGCATTTTGCTTGGTCTCAGTGAATCAGAGAGATACACATGTGCCTCCCCCGCCTCCCTTACTCTGGCACACTCACCTCCCCTGATATTTCTTCCCCGCCATGAATCTGAAGCAATGTGTCCGCTTCCTCGTCAGCTTCCCTGCACTGGGCACTGCCAACAACAGGGCTTGCCACACCGGCAGCAAACATGGGGCTCCCAGGCCTCCTGTAGCCCTTGGGAGAATAGAGTGCGCTGGCCTCCTCCATGAGGCCTAGGTGGAGCGTGCCTTGTGCAGGCTGCAACACCAATTGCTGAGCCTTTCTGGCTCGCTAAGGAGGGTGCAGGGCCATTTTAAATGAGTCCCCCAGTGCACCCCCCCAATAAAACGCGTCTCCCTAAATAGTTGTGGCCAGGCAGTTCTTCATTGGCAAATAAAACATGTCTCCCTAAATAGTTGTGGCCATGCAGTTCTCCATTGGCAGGCTGTAAATTGTCATGCCCACCCTCTCTAAAAACTCCAACGATCATCTGGACTATGTGAAGCAAGTCAGCACATGCGCAGTGGCTTCCTTTCGAAAAATTTCCCCTCTCTGTGTCTGCACACACTTGTTTTTATAATGTAAGAGTTCCTCTATGCTGGCTGAGGAATTCTGGGAGTTGAAGTCCACCCGCCTTAAAAGTTATCAAGGTTGGGAAACCCTGTTCTACAAGCACTCTAAAGACGGAGAGTCTTTCATTACTATTGTCCCCAATCTGATTTGTAGATAGATGGGGTTGATTATAGTCGATCCCATGATGAACCTGCAAATGTAATGCCTGTACCAGGGTCGGGTGGAAATGATCTCCCAAGAGAAATTATGTGGCCCATACTGATTTGTTTACCATTGTCTTCTCTTGCATTTATCAACACTATTGATTCCTATCAATGTATTTTAAAATATTTGCACATCTTATTATTTCAAAGTTTCAACAGTTAATATTTTTATTGCTGTAGTAAAATACTATTGTTTGATGACATTAAATAAAGAAATGTAAAAAAAGTAACTAAAATTTAGATATGTTTTAATAAATTTAAGGTTTGTTAAGATTTAATAAATTTAAGTTAAAGATTGGAAAATCTCTTTCAGACAGGAGCTTCCTTTTTATTTAGTCAAGCATATAGAACATCAACAATAATAAAAAGTAGAAATAAACACATATTTGAACATATAAGTGAGTACAAGTAAATGGGGACAGTAGGACAAGGACGGTAGGCACGCTAGTGCGCTTATGCATGCCCCTTTTATAGACCTCTTAGAAATGGAGTGAGGTCCACTGTAGACAGTTTGAGTCTAAATATATTGGGGTTCTCTGATACTTTTTAAAATTGATTGATGATATAAGAACCAAAATACTTGAATATAATATTTCAAGAAATTTATATGCACCAATCGTGTGGTTGTGTTGCTAGGCATGGAAAAATTGGGGTGGATGAATGATATTATGGAATGTGATATTGATATCAGATATTGGAGTTAAAATTCCGGGCATATAGATTAAGATGGAAAGTGATAAATTAAGAGTGGTAAAATAAGGTTTTTAAAAATACTGAAAGTACCAAAAAAGGAAGAAGGTCTTCAGGGCATCTGTGTGTAAGATTCATGGATGATAATGTGAATAATTTTAAGTAGTTTGTAAACAAAATAAGAAATAACAATTGTATTAAAAGAATGAAGAGCTTCAGAATTATGAAAAATATAATACTTGATTCTATATGAATCATAAGTGAAAACACAGTTCTTTATTCTTCTTACAAACTGTAAATAATTTGAAACTGAGACAGATGAAAGTGCCTAGCAAAGGAAGTGTTTGACTACTAGGTCAGAGTTTTTCAAACTTTTTCAAGCTGTGAACCCCAAAACATGTCATTGCTACATGGCAGACCCCATTCTCACAAATTCAACTAATTACTAATCGCTAATTCATGTATATTACTTTTTCCAAATTTTTCTTAACCTGTCTTGCCATGGGCCCCAAGGGGTCCTCGGACCACAGTTTGAAAACCTCTGTACAAGATGACAAAGAACATGTGCTAGAGAAGATTTTGGTCTGACCTAAGATTGTTCTTACTTGGTGCTCTTTGTGTGTGAGTCTACTTCAGTGACAAGACTTGGTCAGAAAAGTTTAAGCTTTACTCATCTCTCTAATCTGTTGTCAATATAACTACTTGAAAACTCCCTAATCTGTTGTCAATATAACCAAAAATCATAAAAAGCAATAAATAGGACCACATCTACTATGCAATTTGATTTTAGAACAGAGAAAATAGATAGAAAACTTATTTCTAAACTTTCTAGCTAATAGCTAGGATCTTGTCAGGTAGTATTTATTGACGTAATATTTTGTCCTATTTTTTTCACTGTGTCAGAAAAAATGTTGACCTTCCCCCTTCAAAGAAAAACTTTTCTGAAAGTCGATGAAACAATGATAACCACAACTTATGGCTCACTTTTTTGTATGAAGTCTTGGCTTATTAGGTGTAAAATAATTTTTTTAAGAGTGAGGGAAAATTGGTGAAAAGATTCTTTTGCAAAGCTGCAGAAAAATATTATACCAGCATTTCCTTGTGTCTCAAAGCATCAGTTGGTGGGAGTAGAATTCTTAAAATGCATATTGGACAAATAAGATTCTCGATCATTTGCATGCTAATATGCTGGTTTAAGTCATGCATCATGACATCTTCAAGGAGGCCGGTCATAATTATGATGGATTAGACTGCTGAGTTGGTCCTAGATGCAATAATTGTTTCGCAGATGCTTCTGATGTGCCCTGAATTTCTAATACATAATGGCGGGTGGAGAAAAAAAAACATAGTAAAGTGACTAAGTGTCTCAGCTCAAGTACAATTACTGAACAGGGTGGAAAGTAAACTACAGTAGTAGACAGCTTGCTTAGAAAAGATACAATTTACTCAATTAAAAAAAGAATCACAATGCAATATGGATTATTTGTGGCCTCATTATGCTGCACTGCCTTCAACTTTATCATTTACTGTTCCCTGATTTGTACAGATAATGCATATTACAATGTTTACGGAGGAAGGGGAATTAAATTGAATTCCCCCACCCTGATCATTGCCCACTTTTCTTTTTGGCCCCGGGTCAATGCTATTATTTCTTTTGAGTGTAGTTAATGGGGCTTTCTCCTACCTAATTCTCTTCTTGCTAAGGAATCATTTTATAGGAATAGTATACCATTCAAATACTAAAAGAAAAAGGAAAAGGCAAGAGATAGGGATTTGTTGTTGTTGGGTTTTTTTTACCATTTATCCTGGCCAATTCCCCTCCTTAACACTTTATTTTCAGTAGTTTCAGAATCTTCCTAAAGGAAAAGGAAGCATTAAGCTCTACTTTTATTCAAAACCAAGTGCTACAATATTTATTGAGGTTTTTCTGTGTGAATTCTTTAGAGTTTGAGGTAAAACAACATTAAAACTGATGTGGTGGCAGAGCTTTTTCTAGAAATGAAAATCCTAGATCTTCGTTATTTCTCTCTCCCATGTTCCATATCCCCTGGAGCAAAATACATGGGTAGAAAGCAGTGAACCAATTATGTCTTGATCCATTTCAGTTTGCTATTTGGGGGGGGGGGGAGATCATTGTGTTTGTGTTTCTCATAGCTGATGGGAAGAGTTTACAGAAGTGTGCAATTCACAAGATGCCAAAGGAATATTCTTTATTTCAAATTGTGCGATAGGAGATCTCTTCCCTTTGCTCATCCTTCAGATTAAGTTCTTTTGGGAGCAGAAGATATTCCTGAATCATGTTTCTCAGATTGGTAAGGTTCATTTCAATTGATGCAGAGCACAGCAGCCACCAAAACCACGAGTGAGCACAAGAAGTTTGTAAAATACTAAGGGCCGTTGTCCTTTCGCAGTCAGTTTTTCCACAATACTCTGTCCAAGGTCCTGATCGATCCTACCTGTCGAATTTGGAACCTTCTCATCTGAAGGTTATCTTCAGCCTGGTCCGATCTTGTGAAATACGCATCTATCTTTTTGCATTACAGAAATGTAACAGATGAAGGTTCTTCTGAAAACCCAGAAGAAAAACAAGTCATGTCTGAGAGAAACTACTAATTCTCTCATGATTCTTCTTGATTAGAAAAAGCAAGTATTTTTACTTTAATCAGAATTTAAGTGATTTTATAGAATTATGTATTAATTTTAATTCTGAGAAAGATATAATCATCTCTTTCTCAGATTTAATCTCTTATCTCAAGAATTGATCTCCCCTTCCTGTCCCCAAATCCTATACTTGGACTGTTCACAAATATTGTTTGAACATGGAGATTCCCCAGCATTTAAAAAAAAGATCTAGTAAGTATTCTGTACAAGTATCTTAAAACCTAGATGAGTGAAAGTTGCAGGAATTTCCACAGCGAAAGAGTGGATGGTAAAAATGGTAGAGTTAGCAGAGTTGGTGAAATTGACTGTTTTAATTTTAAAAAATTATCTAGCTTTGTTTCTCTTTGGAAACCAATAGACTTTTTACTCAAACCTGAAAAAATTGAAACATTTTCATTTTACATTTTGATGATTAGAATAATTTTGTAATTATAGAAATGGTTTGAAATATTGTGAAATGTTAAAAACAAGGTTGATGTTGTATTATTTTGCAATCTACTACACCCCAAAATTTGAAATCTTTATCTTTTTTCTCTCCCTTCTTCCTTTTCTTTTTTCTATTCTAACTTTAATTTTTTCTATATTTTTATATTAAAATGAAACTCAATAGAAATTTATTACAAAAAAACTCCTAGATGAGTGCATATTAAATATACAGGGAATTCTAGCTACATTTATTTATATTTGTTTATTATTGATAAAAATTATGATCCACTCTTCTTTAGAATTAGAATTTAGAATTAGAATTTATTGGCCAAGTGTATCTGGACACACAAGGAATTTGTCTCCGGTGTACATGCTCTCAATGTACATACAAGCTACAATTGATACTTATGTGATTATAATCATAAAATACGTTCATAATCATAAAGTACATTCATCATGTTATAAAGTACAATCATGTCACAAAACACATTTATCATGTCACAAAACACATAATGCCATACAATACATTTTTGTGATAAGCTTAGAACAGATAGAGATAATGATAAGCAATCTACAAACTAGGATACTAAATAAAACAACTGATATATATTGTAAGATGTAAGCAACAAGTTAATTGTCATACAAATAAGAGAATAGGTAATAGATAAGAAACAATAGGAAAGATGAGAAGGATAATAATGATACATTTCTACTAGATAGTTTGACAGTGTTGTGGAAGTTAGTTGTTTAGCAGAGTGATGACATGGGGGGAAGAAACTGACCTTGTGTCTAGTTGTTTTGGTTTGCAATAGCGGCATCCAGAGGGAAGAAATTGAAAGATTACATCCAGGGTGTGAGGGGTCTGTAATTATTTTCTCATCCCTCTTTCTGGCTCGTGCAGTGTACAGTTCTTCAAGAGAGGGAAGGTTTGTAACAAGTAATGAATTTTTAATTCATTTTTATGCTATATCCATTGTGAAAAATAAAGGCTATCTGACTTTCCACCTACAGGAGAAATTTACCATGTACACAAAAGCTTTCTGTGTCTTAGCATTAGCTATACATTTAAACATGAGTCTAATTTCCACATCTGTGTGTGTGTGTGGATAGATTATAAAATCAAACAATTGCCTTAAAAAAGTAGTGGAGTCTCAGATTTTCTTGTTATTTATTCAAATAAACATAGAAAAGTATATTGTCAAATTACAGAAGAATAATCATGGGGACCTTCAGAGCTCATGAGTTACCTTTCATTGTACTGTAATCTGTGAAACAATTTTTGCTATACAATAGATGGCTATTTGGGGCATGCATGTTTGTATGCTATATAGATGTGATGAAGAAATATTATGATAGCCAAGTAAACATGGCTTTTTCTGTCTCTCCCATTTTTTCTCAGATCCAGTAAGAGGATAACCTTGTGGATGGCCCTAGAGTAAGCCAGATGGAACAGAGTAGAACTAATCATGACGAAGGCAATAGTTTAAATCCTTTTTTAATTCCACATCCTTCTCATGTTTGCCAAGCAGAGCCTTTGTCAGTGAAGCTGCATAATGGAAACACATCAGCAGAAAAGATCTACAATGAACTGAATGGCAACCATATGTGGCTGCATGAGAAGGCCAACTATGGAATGAAGCATCCTGCAAAAAGGAATGAAAGTAGTCGAATAAGCCCTGACATTCTTCAGCAAAAGAAACATTGCAGCGGGTATTTGCAAAATGGTGGGATAAAACGCACTTTTAGTGAGCCTTCTTTATATGGACTTCACCAGAACAAGAAGTTTAAACAGGATGAAGAAGCAAAAAGAGGGCAGGATAACTCATTTGCTGTCAGCAATCAAGCAGATGCCTCTAATTCATGCAGTGAGAAGAATGTTGTGGGTTTTGAAACAGAACAAAGGACAGCTTCAATTCTTATACAGTCTTTAAGATGCAACGCTGGTGCTTCAGAATCTCCTCCAGTTCCCCAGATTCAGAATGAACACGGGGATGAAAATAGTAACTGCCACAACAGGGACATTGTCATGGCATATAAGAACAAGGCAGCTCCAATGCCTAATGGTGCTATAGTTTCTGCCTCTTCCATGGGAAACGTGCATGGTGAATTCCTGGAAAAAACATTGTCTCAGTATAATCCAGAACATGTTTTCATTGGAACGCAGACAACTACTTCTTTTACAAATGCCATAAACACTCGGGCTATTAATGTGTTGACATGTGGCACATCACATTTATTGCATACCTCAGGGCAGATAAGTTCCACACAAACCTCAAACTCTGAGCTGCCTCAGGTGCTATCTTCTGTAGCTACTGAAGTCTACAATATGGAAAACTCCAGTAAAGGATCCATTTTACAAGCAAGATCCAATTTTCATCGTTCTGAAGTAATGAACTCAGAGCAGCAAAAGTCAGAAAATACCTACCCGTCACCTACAAACAACCATGAAGTTTCAGAAAACACAGGGCAGGTTTCCAGTCAGGATTTCTTTCATCCTAACAACAATCTGAATACTCATGAGAATAGCTCAGAGATTTTGTCACAACCAAGAGAAGAAGAAATGGATGCTTCCTTCCAACAAGATTCCATGTTCAGAAATGATTCTTTTAATCAACTCCCTATTGCATCACCTTCTCCTGGGAAAGAAATAGGCACAGTGCTCTCCATTGAGGCTTCAGAAGATCCTAGTCATGTTTCCAATTTGACAGAAGAAAATAATAAAGGGCAACCACATCATCAGGAAGAACACGCAAAAGAAAATTCCGGCTTTTGCCAACAAACTCTTAGTTCACAGCAAGGTCATCAGTTCAAGATTCAGGTTTCACAGGCAGCTGGGATTGAACCAGATGTGGATCTCAGTACAGTGATATTAGGTATAAAGCAGCAAGATCCTAGTGAAATTCAGTCCAAACTGGAGTCTAAAATTCAAGCTCCGCAAAGATTAGGAACCAGTAAAGATTTGCAACATTTTCCACATCTTCTGAGCCAGATTAATCAGCAGGCTACTCTTGATAATGGCAAAGATCTGGTGAAAAATCAGTTGGAGCAGTCACAAACCCATTCACAATCTTCTTGGATGAGAATGACTTCCCCTCACTTTCGCCCCAATGATTCTTCCCCAAAATCAAATGATACACTTTTGAGGACCATGCTTCAACTCCCGGCAAATTCAGCTGAGCAGATCCATCCAAAACAATATACTAGAGGTTCCAATGAATCCAAAGGAGTTACAGGGCAATCTTGCTACCAGAACATTACACAAGGTGAGCAAATACCAGCACTATTCAAAAGTGAGGCAATACAACTGCCTCATGGTTTTACGTCTGATTTGCAAATCCCATTCCAAAAGCACTCACCACAATCCAAAAAGATGAATGATCAGCAGCAAAATTCAAGGTACTTTCACCTTCAACCACAATCTGAACTCCACCTTGAACAGACTTTGGAGGGACGGTTAAAGCCTCCATGCTTAGATCTTCCATTTGAGGATGACCAATTCATACATTCACAAATTTTGCCCCCAATACTCCAGACTCAGCCAATACAACCACAACAAAATTCACAAGTAACAATGAACTTCTCCCAACAAATAAAAACTACTGCAATGCCCCAAATCTTTCCCCGGTCAAGCAACAGTCAAGAACACCAAGAAGAAGGAACACCCTTAAATCAGCTTAAATTAGAAGAGTGCTTTGAAGTAGCAAGTAATTACTTCAAATCGGTTGAGTTCCCAGTACAAATTCCCCAGACCAAAGTGGGCCATATTTCAAATGCAGCCAACAAAAACTCCCATTATAATCAAACAAGTAATGTAATGAAGCATTCCAACTCAAACAACATGCACATGATTTCTGAGAAAAAGGAAGATTCCATAACACAAAATATGTCTCATGATTTGCAACACATGCAATATTATCCAAATAGTGTAACTCCTAAACAAGATCCGCCCCAGGGCTTTCAGGAACAAAAACCTCCATCTCCACTAACTTCATTTCTCCAACTTCCCTTCCAGCAAGCACAGGAATATCCGAACATGACTACCAACATGGATAACTCACAAGCTACTCAGGTTCAACAAAGTTACTCACCCTACAAGCAGCAAGCAGCATCCCATGCAATAGATCAGAGTCACGGCCACTATCTTCCTTCTCAGCCTCACAAAGATTTTCAAAAGCATGCTGCTATTAGATGGCATATCTTGAATAAACAAGCTAACCAAAATAAATCCGAGCCATGTCGAGCTATGGGCTTCAAATCTATCAAAACTGAAACTGGCTCAAACGTTGCTTGCCTTCCACCACAAGTTGGACAGTTGGAAAACAAGCCATGGAAGAAAGCAATTAAACAAGAAGTTCAGCACTTTGGTTGTGAGAACATGCAACAAAAGAGTATCATTGAAACCATGGAGCGGCAGTTGAAACAGATTCAGGTCAAAACACCCTTTGATCACAAGTCTCTTACTATCAAATCACCCAAACCTGTGAAATTGGAGACTGCAGGACCCATTACTATTCTGACGAGAAATTCTAATGCTGCGGATTTCAACAGCCATACCGTCTCTTTAGATCAACAAGCCATTAATTCTAATGAAAAAACACCAACCAAAAGAAGTGCTGGAACAGCCCTCAATAATTTCTTAGAGTCACCTTCCATGTTACTAGATACACCTTTAAAAAACTTGCTAGATACACCTATCAAAACTCAGTATGATTTTCCTTCATGTAGCTGTGTTGGTAAGTTTTGATTGCTATTGTTTACAAAATGTATAATAAGAATGCTGCCTTTTATTTGTAGTTTATTAGGGAAGGATAGGCTTCCCCAGTTTGGAATCCTTTATATATGTTAAGAAACATCATGCTATAGAACAGAAACTATTACTAAAACTTACTTGTATTTTATTTATCCTCACCCTTCACCTTGAATGTTTAGATATACAGTATAGATCAGTGATGGCGAATCTATGGCACACATGCCTCAGTGGGCACACAGAGCCCTTTCTGTTGACACTCAAGTCAAGTCGCCCCGTCATCGCCCCAGGCCATGCGCATGCTCGGAAAGGAGTAGCAGCACCAGGCAATGATGACATAGGGGCCATGCGCGTGCTCGAAAAGGAGCAATGGTGCCAGGTGATGTCATGAGCCACAAATCATTAGCTATGACTCTTTCGGGCACTCGGTCTCTAAAAGGTTCGCCACCACCAGTATAGACTATACAAAAGCTGTGTGGTACTTTTAAAACATGCCTATTAACCTTTTCACTTTTTGTTGTTTTAAACAGAACAGATAATTGAAAAAGATGAAGGTCCTTTCTATACTCATCTAGGAGCTGGTCCTAATGTCGCTGCTATTAGAGAAATAATGGAAGAACGGTAATGAATTAGAAAAGCATGCAGCAGATTTAAATGTATCTACTTTTGCATGTCAGAATTTCTTCTAGTCTGTGTGTATAAATAACACCATCAGTGCAAACCATTATAATTATTGCTAGGTTGTCTATTCCAGCATTACAATCCTGGGCAGAGTCTCTTCAGTGGACAATATTCACAATATTTGACAGCTCTGTGACTGGCTGTCAAAAGCTGTCCACCCCAGGCTGATGCCAGCAAATGCCAACATGAACAGGCATTCATTGGTCTGCCACAAAGGGTGGGCAGTGGCCAGATAATAAAATCAGTGGTCAATCTTGAATGCATAGCATAGGCACTTTAAGAAATCTCTCTGTTGAATCACAACAAAATGCAATCTGTTGTTTATTTACTTTGTTTAAAAAATGAAGTTAATCAATTAAATGTTCATAGCTGTAAATTTCCAGTACAATTAGAAGACTCATTAATCAGTAATACACACAAACGCACACTTTACACAACAGTTGTTAGGTCTGCCATCTTTGACTTGGCGCCTCATTGGCATCCCACGTTTGCCTGATTAAACATAAACTCAATTGATCTTTAACAAACAAAAATGTAAGTGTTTTTTTAAAATATAAATTTAGTAAAAACTCATTTTCATGTTACAAATATAAAGCAAAATTAACTTTTCTCATTAAAATTGCATTTGAAACATTTTGGTTGGTTTGGTTTAGAGATGCTACCACCTTAAAATCAGGATCAACCTAATTGAAATCCTGTGGATATAGTAAATTACCTCAATAAAAGAAAGAATTTTAAGTTATAAGGTAAAAGCTTCCACTATTCCTATGTGATTGTATTAACATTTATATTAAATTCATCTTCTTATATTTACTCATTTCATGATTTGATTTTTTAAAAGATACGGACAAAAGGGCAAAGCCATAAGAATAGAGAAAATTGTCTACACTGGGAAAGAAGGAAGAAGCGCTCAAGGATGCCCTATAGCTAAATGGGTAAGAATGATCTCCACCATCTTATAAAGCAGAGGTCCCCAACCCCTCGGGCCACAATCCGCTACGGGTCTTTGGAACTATGCCATGCAAGTGGCTGGCCAGCACATGCATGCACACAACCTGACTTGCATTGGCCAGTTCCCCTGTCCGTCCACCACCACCAGCCCTTCAAGCCGTAAAGGTTGGGGACCACTGCTATAAAGAATAATGTTCATCTCTATAGTTATGCTGACTTTGTTGTTGTTCAGCCACTGTCATGTCCGACTCTTTGTGACCTCATGGACCATAGCCCGTCAGTCCTGTCTGCCCCTCAACAGCCTCCCGCAGTCTGTCCATACTCATGCCTATTGTACTGGTGAAACCATCCAGCCATCTGATTCTCCGCCATCCCCTTCTCCTTTGGCCTCTCATCTTTCCCACCATCACATATATTTATTTAATTGTGTTAGGTTTATTCTACCGTGCCTTTCTAAATCTATTATTAAAATTTAAAATTCACAGCTGACAAACCTAAAGTTGGAGTGAAGGTCTACAGTTCATGAACTTTTAATGCTACTCATTTTATCCTACTTACCTTTTAATATATAATTGGGTGGAAAATATAATAATGGACAATTGATCCCTCCTGTCCATTTTCTTTCCTAGCTTGTATTAGTAGCGCTTTCAAGTTGTAGGCAGATTCTTATTCAATCCTGCTTTGAACATTTCTGCAAGGAAAGATACTGCAAGCTGAAGCAAAGAACTATGGTATGCAAAAGATAGGCAGAAATCTGGTTTACCAAAAACTGAGCAAAAGCATAATGTGGCCTGCTAACCTGAAATTCCATAACTTTTTCACAGAAAAAAATATTTTTGGTGTATTTTCAGGTGATTCGTCGAAGTGGAACTGAAGAAAAACTTCTTTGTTTAGTGCGAGAACGTGCCGGCCACAGTTGTGAAGCAGCTGTGATAGTTGTACTCATCTTGGTGTGGGAAGGAATACCTCAGAGCCTAGCAGACAAGCTGTACTCTGAATTGTCTGACACCTTAAAGAAATACGGCACGCTCACAAACCGGCGGTGTGCACTCAATGAAGAGTAAGTAAAATATGTACCTCCTTCTCCTCCAGGAAGTACAATTTTTCCTATAGTTTAAATATAAATGGCATAGATCACAGTAAACATAGTTTCCTCATTCTAGGATGCAATAAATGTCTATAAAAAGTGTGTCATCTAGCAACTGCCTGCCAAGGCCCCTAGTCTGGGCCTGAAAGTGTCACGAGCTCTTCAATAGACTGGCTCGCTCACCAGATAGTAATAAACAATCCAAACGAACGTGGTTCTCAAAGGCTATTTATTTGTCTAGGTAGCGAGCTCTCTAGGGAAAGAGCAACCATTTTCA
>JANHFO010007956.1:252592-263039 GCA_032468095.1 Pareas carinatus | reverse complement strand
AAACATACTTCTAATAAGAACCATGAAGTATTAGGAAAGAAGCAGAAAACTAATATTCTATTAGGTAATGATGAAATAATGCTCCAAGGACAATGCAAAAAGATATTAAAATCAGTTTTAGTATTATCAAATCAGTCAACTAAACAAAATATTCCTAACATGCAAGTAGCATTATATAAAAAATAAAATACAATTTGTAAAGGACTGTGTTTCTAATATCAGCATGAATAAAAATTGGTTAATAAAGTTGTACAATTATTTTGTCTTCTTTATCTTTTGAGAGTAATTCTATAAATGGAAGCAAATCTAGATTTGGAACTTTACTGAAGAGACATGGGACCTTAATTGTCTAAAATTATAATGATTACAACATTATTGTGTTCTGGTGACTGTTAAACAGAGCTGTTAATTGGCTATCTGTCATCTTTTTTTACCCTGAAGGCACAAGATTAGATTAAACATTGTATCTAAAGAGATTCACTTTATGAGATCCTACTTATCATATTTTATACTGAACAGATTGTATGTATGGATTTTATACCTATGCCTTTTAAAAGGAAATTTGGATAACTGTTTTTTTGCCAATGTCAAAGCAAATTTGAGTTTGTGAACCAACAGAAACAGTTCAAAAACCAAAACCACTTTACAAGACCTATGAACCCCAAGCATGGGAAACAAACTGAAAGGAAAACTAAGAGTGGGAAAGACACCAGAGACCCAGTCAACTCTACATGGTTCCTCTTCTGATAGATTAGAGAATGAAGATACCCTGATATACCTGGTGATGTTTGAAATCTGGATTCTTCAGTGAATCTAACTGAGGTATGGCCAAATGGGATGCTTTTTGTTCTACACGGTCTTCTCAAACAATCAAGAGCAGAGCGAGGTTCATTATATGTGCCAGGAGCTGGAGTAGAAGATTTCATAGGGGCAAACCTCTAAGAAAATGCAAGATAATATAAATATAGAAATACAGGCAACTCACTTACAGTTACTGAGTAAAGAGAGGTCTACTTTGGTGTAAACAAAGCAAAGTCAACAGAGAAGCTGACAGTAAAATTGCAATTAATAATCATATGTTCTAACAACTGTGGTTTATTTGCTTAATGAACATGGCATAAGTGAGGTTGTCAGTCCATTGCAGTCATGTGATATCCTGCTTAGCAACAGAGTTGCAGTTCCAATTGTGGTTAAATGAGAACTAGTTGTAGAATGCAGCAAGCTGCCTATTTGTAAATAATTCATCTATGTAGCCAGGAAAGTTTGCTATCAGAAGCACCATACAGTATATTTATTATATAGATTGATGCAATATTTTGTAGGACATGACCAGTCATTTTGACCAGCAGTGTTAGGGGGCCAGCAAAGACTCTGGTGACAGAAGCACCACTACAACAGCACTCCTCTTTTCTGCCTAAATTATGACCCTAAACACATACCAGACAACTGGGACACAGCTTGCACTTCAATTCTGCAAAATCATTTCTGTTATTATCATTGTGATAGAAGCAGCAAGAACCTGTGTGGATTGCTATTTCGGCCATTCTTAAGCTACCAGGGCTGAAGGCATTAAGAGAATTATTAAATCTACACTGCAGCAAAACAGATTAAAATATATTTATCGGTCTGTCTATCAAGTTTCTATATCACCAATATCACCTGTGTGACTCTGATTATATTTAAACAGGCATGAGCAAAGGCTCTGCAAAGTTAAGGCAACTTTAAAGTGGCAAGATATGTGATGACTGCATGCTCAGGTTCTAGGGCCTAACACCGTGAAGAACTATATTCTTCTCATTATGCCATTTAGTATCCAGAGTTCACAGTGTTTATTCTAGTTTGATTGTAAACCACAGACAAGAAATCTTTGTAGGCATGCCAAAAGAGTCCTGGAGCTAACAGCTGCATTGTTGACTATACAATGTTCAGTAGAATGAAGTGATGTTGAACAAATATATGTTATAACCTGCTCCATTCAATGTATAAGCCAAATTTGGAAATAATTTACTTTCCAAGATTAAGCAACAGAATGTTCTGATTCTTTTATATCTGAATTCAAGAGAACACAACACCCTAAAGAAGAATCCATAAAATTATGGACTGAGTAATGCTTGAGAGCCTTACATTGCTATTCCAGAATTGTGGGAGTTTTGCCATTGAATGTGTAATGGAACAGCCTGCATGTGTTGTTGTTTCTCTGTTATCTGATCATTATTTATATATAATTTGCAATCTTTTGACATTTTGAATTGACATTTCCATTCTCTGCACAGTGCCATGCACGCAGAAACTGTTAAAGTTCTGGCAAGCACAATAACATTGCCATAAGAGCAGTTAGAACCATTCAACGATTGATGAGCCTCAATCCTTAGGAATTTTTCCTAGATTTTGAAAGGGCACAAGATATTAAAAAAAACAAGAAAGAGAAGGAAAAAAACTCCTAAATCTTTTACATGTGTTTTGGATCTGATCTATATCTAATATGCATCTAATTATGGATCTGATAAACAATCTAATGGATAATTAGAATATACAGGAACTTCTGTGAAAAAATATTCTGTCTGCTGTCATTATTTCAAATAAACCACTGCAGACTTTCCTCTAGAAACAAAATTCCATAAAATTGTTCTTCAAATTTCTCTCAGAGGCCACCAACGATATAAAAATATGGCAAATGAAAAAGAACTATAATACTTTTTACCTCAGAAAGAGAAAGAAAAGGAACCTGCTGAACTTCAGTTTTCATGATGCTACCTGTCTTCCCAAAATCACTCTTTATATTATATTTGCCAGGACCTGGAATACCCTGAAAAACAGAAAAAGAAATCAATGAAACATTCAAACTTATGATAGAAACTAGAGTTTCAGGGAGATCTAACTCTGAAGGATTACTTCTTCCATTGTCAAGTGATGTTGCAATATAATTAACATTTAAGAAATAAAATTCTACAGTTATTATTTGCATCATTTGTAATACAACTTAACCAGCAAATGTCAAGTTAAAAATAAGTAATCAAATCAGCTTCATTCAATCATGCTATAGTTCTTCCGTGTTTGCTAGATGCCCCCTCTCAAAAATGGGCGTAGAGAACTTCTAGAGTGCATTGGGGTTGATGTTCAGCAATCTGATAGGCAGTTTCTAGAAACTGTCAGTAACTGCATTCTCAACAAGATTCCACCTGAACAATCTTTCTGTGTGCCAATCATTGGTTTATTAAAATGCACACACTGATTTATCAAAAAGTTCCAGAAGATGAAATACCAGAAATTACACTTGAAGTGTTAGTGGCAAAAGACCAATAATGAACTTAAGAGTATAAATATAAGCTCAAATTGGAGTCAACATGATGACAATAATGGAGATGAAATGTCAATGCTTCTCCTTCCTAGTATCACATTGTGTCAGTAGACTCTCAGCTAGCTGCATTGTTCAGTGTAGTAAATACCTTCTGGAAGGGATGCTTAGGAGTTGCTCCTGCTTGGCAACTGTGCTCATTTCACTCAGCATTCTGCCAAGAAAATTATTCATATTGTCTTGACTCCTCTTGTCTGACTGGCACATTGTCTAGCTGGGTTAATGACCAGCCTTGTAATTCACCATAAGAGAGAGGGCATTATATTGACATCTTCTTTCACTGTCACTGGAAGTATCTTCCTGGACTACCAAAGAGGATTGGGAATTGGAAGCAAAATAGTTCCATTTCTATCTCGGATGGCAGATTTGGTGGCAGTGAAGGATGATGTCACTCTAATGACCTCTCTCTTATGGTGTATCACAGTTGGTCCTCTCATCATTGCTGCTTCACATTTATATGAAGTCACTTTCAGCCCATCTGGAGATACCGTCAAAATCTTTTTCTAGTGTCTAGAGGTTGCTGAGGCCTTGATGGGACAAAACAGTGAAATAAATAGTTACTATTTATCATTCTGGTTCTCTATCAGTGTTGTCATTTGAGGAGGAGTACTATCTTAGAGGCAGCATCTCTGCAGTTCAAAAGCCCTCCAAGAAACATGGTTACTTCTGAATGGCTAGATGGAGACTCTGGACAAGATTCTTTGCTCACAAGAGAACAAAAATCTGCCTATTGCAACTCATGTCCTTATTATCATGTAGCTAGACTTCTGCAATGTGCAATGTGTCTGGCTGTTTTGGAAGAATACCCAAAAATTATAGTTGGCCCAAAACACAACAGTCCATCTCAACTGGATCTAGTTGATGTAGATATATCTAACTTGCAGCCCCTGTAGTAGTTATTTATGAGTTTCCAGATGCATTCAAAGTGCTAGTTTGATCAATGAAGTTCTATATGGCTTGACTCCTAAGCACTTTCTGGACTTCCTTCCCCAATTAAAGTTGATCCATCTGAGGTGATACTCACAGGGAAATTCGTTGTGGTACTCAAGTTCAAGAAGGAGGTTAAGTGAGCAAAAAGTGTTTTTCAGTGAAGGCATTATACTATAGAATAGTCTTCCTCTAGAAATCAAGCTGGGTCCTTCAATACTGACCTTTCAGAAGGCAATGCTATTCTCAAGCTTCTTTAGTGATGAATGTGCACCATATGGAATCAGATTATCTTGCCTGTTGATTATTTGGTATTCTATATTACATCTGTATGTTTTTCTTGGATTTATGAAATTGAATTAAGTTGAATTATTCCAAACATTTAATAGTTTTTACACTGTTGGCAACTGTAAAATTGTAAATCTGAAAGACTGAGCTGCATGCAAAGGTAGGTAGGTAGGTAGGTAGGGTAGGGTAGGGTAGGGTGAGAGAGAGGAAGGGAGGGAGGGAGGAAGGATCTGGAGTACTAACAGTAGATTGAAGATGACTGCAAAAAGTGGGGTTGTGACTATGTTGGAACGAAGACAAGGCGAGGAACAGAGATCACCCACAACTGTTCCAGACAGTTGCCCCTCACAAGAAGTTATGCAAGAAAGCAGTGTCTGGCAGTTTTGAAGATTAGGTTGAATTAAGATAATGAGAGAATTTTGAATGTAAAAAGAATTTTAGTGGACAGTTTCCAATGCTTGGTTGGTTATTATTTAAAACATGCCTTCTACATAGTGAAGTTTTCAACTGATAGTATTTATTTATATAACCGCCACATAAATTTTACTTAATTTTCAAGATTGAGATGTATCCTGTGCTTCAATAAAAGAGGTAAACCTATGTTATATGGACAAAACTAAGGTAATTAAATTCTAAAGGACTGAAATCAGCTAAAGATGGTAAATGCATGCTATGTAGCTATGAGACTGAAGCATATTATGGCAATCGATCAAATTATATAAGGGAAAAATGTGTTCAGATTTAGATTATGAATGATTCATGGTACAAAATCTTGGCTTTGGAATATGTATCAATTGCCCAACCTGACAGAAACCCACAAATAGAATATTAATATATCAGCATGGCATTCAGATTACTGCCTTAAACATTTGTATAATAATAGCATGTTTCTAAACTACCTGGGGAATTCACACAAACACAAATATACATTACTTATATTGAGAGCTTGTTTACAATTCTTGATATATATCTGTACTTTAGACAGAAAGATAGATAAATTCATTGGATGAGGAATTTTTGACAAAAAGAAAACTACCAATACAAGTATGCTGTTAAAAGGACTGAATATTGTACTTGAGAAGTTATAAATATTAATAAGAAAATTAACATCAAAATAAAATCAATCTTGGGACCTTACCTAGACCAGGAGATAAATATTTTATCCTTTTTAAGAAGTGTTTCTCAGTAATCACAAATGAGTCATGATTACAATACCTTTCACAGCTGTCCTATCATTTCCCCCCCATTTAAACCTCTCTCAGAACTGTTGCACTACCACTGCTTTTTTCTCATCTTCTGAAAGTCATTAATGGAACCAAAACACTATCCAATTCACGGTCATCTGAATTAAAAGCAGAACTGATTAACTTATTTTTCTTTAAAAAAAGAAAAAATTAAAGAGATTTTGTTTATTGAAAGTATTTCGCTTTTGAGAAATAATCTATTAGAAGGCTAGAAACTCTGGATTGAAAAACAATCTCCTCCTGGTTGCTCCAATTTATTGAGAATTCATCTGTTTTCAGAGTAAAAGCCATTCATCTGTTCAGTAAGTGATGTACTTATGTGTGACAAAACAGACTGTGTCTATTAGTCTGCTGAATAAAACCAGTTGAAACCTAAAATTGAATGAGAACTTGGAGCATTCACGGTGAACTTGTCCCTGACTTTTCAATTCTTTCTTCAAAGCAATCTTCCCATAAATTAATTTACTGACTAGGACTCTACCAATTCAGTTTCTTTATGATACACACAATAATATAAAATGCTGTTTTACAAAGCCTGGGAGGTCAAAACACTACATATATTCACTGATAAGCTGGGAATTTTAGATGCCAAAATACATCCAAAAATTGGTTCATCTTTTCCAATGGGTTTTATCCATGAGTTTTTACAGTAATGCTTTTTTCGTAAAGTACACATATAAGTCCAAATACCATAAAAATGTGCCACCAAGAGATAAGCCAGTTGTAAAAGTTAAAACATATAAAATTTTTGAGGGTTGGCTTATTTACAGGTTTTACATTTACATTTACATTTTTTCAGGGTGGCAGTGCTTTTTTTTATCATAGAACACACCAGAATGCAGTTCCGGTATCAATTTTGCCTTAAATTCAATACATTAAATTTATGTTAAGAATTGAACATAGAATTTTTTAAATAAAAGATTAAGAAGATGTGGGTTCCAGCACCTTTTTTTCTTTCCAAAAATGCACTGCATGGTGGTTTGGTTAAAAGTTCAATGGTTGTGTTATCTGTTGATGGATTTATACACAAGTATATGCAGTAAAATATATTTTGTCAAGACGAACTTGAGTTCATCTTGACAAAATATTAAACCATTATAATAATAGGTAACAATAGATATTTGGCGTAACAATTTATTCCAAGATAGGGTGGAAAGGCAAATGTATCTTTGAAAATACTTTCAGGGGATATGGATAGGAACTAAATGAAGTAGTTTTTAGAATCAAAAGCATAAGTGACACAACAAGTTCCTTATGTAACTGTATTTATGTAAGGCTGGGGGGGGAGAAGAGAAAGAGAGAGAGAGAATCAATTATGAAAGAACAAAATGCAAGACTTGAAGACAGAATAGCTTGTTTTGTATGTAAAATTTTCTTTCATTTGAAGAAATTGTCATGCAATGATGCTGATGAGCCTCTGGGAACAGCTTCAACTGCACCAGAAGAAAGTCACTTTAATTAGGTTAAAAATTGAAGCACTCACCCGGGCCATTGCCTCAATTTCTTTTTCTCAAAAAAAAACCCAATCAAAACCCCCACTGCTTTGCATCCTCAGTACATTTGATGACAATGTTCTCAACATACTTTTATCTCCATAATTTTAAAGTAATTCAAATATGAATATTTGTGAAAAACATCTTGTACTGCAGCAGCCAATATTTTAACATAAAGGAAAATTCTATGCTTCATCAATGTATTAATGTTATTTCCTATATCTCACGTTCATTGATAACAGACCAATTAGTGTACTGAAATGTCAGGCTTACTTGTATTAACATCCAAGATTTAATGTTAACATAAACCAAGATATTACTATTGAACATTCAAAAACAGATTGGAAAAGCACCAGAAAATGCTCCTTGTCTGGATGTTTAAGCAAAGGAGCATAGCACTGTTATGGGTCACTCCTAAAAGATACAGTCAAAAATAATATAATCAGATATAATTTGCTCTAGATAATTCATATAAGATAGGAAAAAGAGTGAGAGAAAGGAATGGTCTGCTGTCACTCTGCACTTTTAGTCTGTCAATCAAAAAGCAGAAGCATATCTTTGAGGAGGTTAATTCACCTAAATCAGTGGTTCCCAACCTTTTCTATACCCCACATCCCTTCTGATATATTCTTGCACCCCTTACAAAAGTAATATCTGGTTGAAGATGATGAAAGCAAATATACACTCAGGTTTTCTCACCCCCTGGAATATCGTCTCACACCCCTGGTTGGGAATCCCTGATCTAGATGGTATTTCTATTCATTGGTGTCAGTGAATTAAAAATTGGTCTACCCATATTACTGCTAGATTGTTCAGGGCAGAAAAAATTCACAGGATATCTTCCAATCATTCAGTTACAGAGTAGGTGACAGATAGATCCCCATTCAAATCTCTACATGCCATTAACTAACTGCAGTGTATACCTATTATGGCAATTCTCTGATCAGATCCTTATTTGCAAAGAATAACAAAATTATAGATATGTAGCATTTTGGAGTGGTTGCAGGGTATATGCCATGTAAGAACAACGTTAACAATCATGCTAGAAAGTAATATTTGTTCAAATCACTCACTATTTCATAATTTACATGTTTAAAAGGCATACATTTTATGTTGCATAATTACAAGGCATAATTATTTGGTTCACACTGCATCTTACAAATGGACATCGAGTAAGAGACTGTGTAACTGGGCAAATGTTGGAGTATAATAATAAGCTTACTTGTCTGTTTGGAAATTATAAACACATGTGTTACTATATGTTTCTCCAAGAAGATACTTCATCTCTTTTTTCTGCAATACTACTGCTCAATGGCAAGCTTCAGATGCTAAAAGTCACAAATTCAAGGTCTAGCATCTCCAGTCGCAAACCTTTTAAGCAGCAAGCCTCAGGAGAGTCACTGCTGATGTTTTGAGGAATTTTTAAATAGTCAAAACTGGGTTAAACAACCTAGGATCTGACTCATATATGAGCATGGACAGTTAACCTTTGATATTTAACACAGTTCATTATTGTGGGATTCTAAACCAGCGGCAAATTTTATTTGTAAAGGGAACGGAAAATACTTTCCTACATCATTTATAGCAGTGGAATATGTTTTAATCAACTGAAATAGCACTGTAAGACATAATAAAAACTAAGTATCCCACCTTATCCAAGTTAAACAATTGATGCTACTTTTTATGTGCCAAGTATAGTGACTGTTAAATAAATCATTTCTATCATGAAATATTAAACATGTACCTTTATTATTCTATTAATTTGCTGCATTTGTGACTTTACAAATGAGTGTTTTATTCATTCTGAGGTATATTATTTCTGACAATCAGGGTAACTATTCTAAGTGGACTAAACCTTTTCAGAGACTATATACCTTATTCTCTGACATACAGAATGTAGACATCTATTTTAAAAAATGAAAAACACTAACTAATCCTTATACCTTATATTTATATTTGAATATATGTATGTGTTCTAATACGTCTTGCAAATATGCCTTTATTTATGTTATACTTTAGGCAGAAGAGATCCTGGGCAATTATATACAGTAAATGGTTTATAGAATATTCGACATCTACAAAATGAGCAGTTATTCTGAGAATAAGAAAACAATAACTGTGTCAGTGTGATGGATTCTTCATTTGGATAGAGAACAGCCATTAATTTTCCTAGTCTAAATTAATGTTTTCCTATCTAAGGTCTTCCAGAAATGCAGGACTTCAACTCCTATAATTTTCAGCAATTATGATTAAAGAAGTTAAATCCTAAGACATCTTGAGGACACCTGTCAGGAAAAATAAACCATAAAACAGCACTAAATTGGTAATCAACTCTTTCTTCCAACTGTTCTCACGTCATCTTGAACCTTTTTTCAATATATGCATTTGATATACATCACACACACAAAAGTGACTCCAACAGATTTTAGGAACAAAATCTGAGCTGTCTGTCCAGAACAGTGCAATGCAAGGGCCAGGTAAGATAGAATGCAAAACACTCAAACTCCAAAGCTTTTGATAAAGGACCAAGATTGAGGAAGACATATATCACACATACGGATGAGAAGAGAGATGGAGATGGGGAGGGGGGGAGGGAAGTAGTCTTCAATGTATAACCATTTGTTTAGCAACTATTCAAAATTAAGAATGATGGTTATAACCAGTCCTCAGTGTTCTGGTCATCTCAGTGCTCCCACAGTCACTGAATGTGATCTGGGAGCTTGACAAATAGTTTGCACTTACATTTGGTTGCAGCACCCAGAAATCACATTTCCCAGAAAGTTAGTGAGGAAGCTGGCAGGGAAAGTCACAAGTCACTGGGGGTAATCTCCACCTACACATCCTCCCTCAATCTATTTCATTATTGTACTTTTATAATGATGCATTTACAAAGATTGATGATGGTTTTTAGTAAAAATCAAATAATATCAAATAATATAATTAAGTACAACGTGATACATTACAAGTAACAAAGGCATTAAAAAAGTCTTTATTACGGCTTCCGGTTGGCTCCGCAGGGCCGAAAGATGGGCTTTTTTAAGCTCGCCGGCTTCGAGACAGCGTGAGCCGCCTGACAGCTTAAAAACAGCTGTGAGGCGGCGAAAAAGCTTTCCCCTCGGGTGAAGAGGGGAAAGTGAGTG
>JANHFO010007956.1:234769-247444 GCA_032468095.1 Pareas carinatus | reverse complement strand
TTGAATACGGTTTGTAAAATAAAAGAATTCTATGGAAATATACTCAATGTGGAACAACATCAATCACCATCAACAGTATCTCCAAAATGCCATAGGAGGAACGACATTGATCAACCAAGTAAAGAGTGCCAGCAAAAAGAATCACAAACACAACTACAATCTGGTCATTTGGCAGTTATACAAGACTCGTCTTATTCCCAGGATTCTGCCCAGATGATAGAGCCACTTGAGAAAAGAGAGGAACTCACCATCTCCTGGTTTTTAGACCAACATCTTAACTACTGTACCAGTTGGCTTTCTATGCATTATATGCAATAATTAGGCACAATACAGATTTTTTTCACAGTATATTGAACTTAGAGCATGTTCTTTACTAAAGTAGTGATGAATTAAAATGAATTAATCTTTCAAGTTGTGATCTATAAAGAAAAAAAACTGCTCATGTATATCAAAAAGAAAATTAACATTCTTCAGGATGATTTATTGTTAAGTTACTTCAATTGTAATTTCTTTGTCAGTAGTTTTCACCTTTGCTTTGTTATTATGAGTCCATCAAAGCATAAGAACGGTGTGCTTCCAACAAAAATCTCTATATAGCTACTGACTTAGAACAAAGAGGTTAATGTCTCATCTCCATCTGATTTCCATTTAAAGATAAATAAAGCATCACCAATTGTCTAAAGAAAATGCAATCCTAACCCTCCTGCTGTCCTGAGTGCCATCTTTAAAAAAAATTCCCTAACTAATAGCTATTCAGCCCCTGCTTCAATATAGTCATATCATATCTCTTGGTAATTGGTTCTGCTATCACAACACTCTTAGTTAGATTTTTCTTCTAGAATTCAGTTGAGAGGCTCTTTGTGTGACTATAAGGCTGTGTTTCTGCTTCCAGCAGGGTTTTGACTTTCAACTATATGAGTAGGGCTATTGCAATGAGTATAGAGGGCGCCCTTGAAGAAAATAGGGAAGAGCTGTTACAATGGCAACAATCACATAAGTGAGTCTTGAACCCAGACCAAGAAAGTGATTTAGGAAAATATCTCAAATATAACCCCTCCTCAATTCAGATAAAAATAAATGGGGAAGGAGGGGAAGCACATTCAGACTTGCAAGATTTTCTTGCTAACAGCTGTTCTAATAAATCTGTTTATAGTGCATTACAATAGTCAAATTGAATGATGATTAACTAGAAATCATCAAGATTTTGTAAGTATAAGAGAGAAAGTTAGTTGATATTATAAGATGGAGGCTAATCAGTACATTATGATATGTCATTTGGAGGTCAATTCTATTCCACAAAGTACAAGATAATTGTATCTCTACTGTGCCTCATACACTAGAGGAAAGAATTCCAGAAAACTCTGTAGCAAAACCCTATCACAATATATAAATATCCACCAGATAAATAGATCACATATATGAGAGGATACAGCATGAACGGTAATTATTCTTTCTCCATTTGTTTCTGTCAACAGGAATAGAAATATATAAGCGGAAATTTGGTGGTATGACACTTAACAAAATCAGCCAACACCCCAAAGAAGATAGAAGATAATTAATTGAACAATAGATACAATTACTTGGATTCTCAAAATACTGTTCCTTCAAACTCCATTCTGCATCAATAACTTCAACTACACTTTTGTGGGATTATTGACTATAGATAACAGGGGATGAACAAGAAGTCAAAGGAAAAGCCTACCTTTTAAATTATGTGCCTTATTGCTCCATGCTAGTCTTCCAAGAAATATTGTATTTATCAAACTACTTATTTTTTATACTGCTATTTGTTATCATCAAGTAAAATTAAATGAACAACTTTCTCATGTACAACAGAAGATAATGCAGGTAGCTCTCGACTTATGACGACAACTGAATATAAAATTTCCTGTCAACGGTACTTGGCTCTTTGCTTTCAGCTTGTCATTTTTGGGAGGAAGGCGGGACATTGACATTTCCATTTTAAGCAGCGCAGTTGTTAAGTGAGCTTTGCTCCGTTTTATAACCCTTTTGACATAATTATTAGGTGAATCACTGCAGCTGTTACGTGAATCATGCAGTCATTAAGCAAATATGGCTTCCTCCATTGACTTTGCTTGTTAGAAGTTGGCTGAGAAGGTTACAAATCGTCATCACATGACCCAAGGCAGTGCAACTGTCATAAATACACGCCAGTTGCCAAGTGCCGAAATTTTGATCACGCGGCTATGGAGATGCTGCAATGGTCCTAAGTGTAAAAACACAAGTCACTTTTTTCAGTGCCGTTGTAACTCTGAATGGTAACTAAATAAATGGTTATAAATTGAGGACTACCTGTACCATCCTTTATATTAAGAGCAAAGCATAAAGTTTGCCAGTTTATTTTCAATAAAAATAAGTCTTCACCAAGCACTGACAAAGGCAATGAGAATACCCCCCAAATTCAGGAGTCTCTGAAACTGAAATGATAAGAAACAATAAAGGAACATCATATACACTATTCGGAGCTCACATATAAAAAGCAGGAACCAATTTTAATAAACAAGTAATAAAATATTTTTATTGTCAAGATTTCAATTTAACAAACCACATAAAACACCTTGTAACTGTATGATACATGATGTCAATGCTATATAGAGTTTATAGTAATAATTTATATGCGACCCATTTCACAACAACTTTGGGCGGTTTATAAATTGTTAAAACATCTAAAAACAAGTAGCATTTCAAGAAATACAAAAATAGAAACAAAGATGCAGAGAAAACAAACACAGATGGGAACAAGAAAAAGGAAGAAAAGGGGCATCAATCATTCTCACCAAAGGCCTGGGTGAAGAGTCACATCTTGAGGACTCTTCAAAATGTCAACAGAGTGGGAGCCATTTAAATTCAGAGAGAACCTCACTGCAGAGGATAGGCACTGCTATAGAGAAGAAGTGCTTCTCTGTAGCAAAGAGGGGAAAAAATGAGCCATGTAAACAAAACGAGAAAACCCTATTTACTCATTTTATAGTTCTTACACAATAATCCTGTTAAATCTCAGTACTTGGCAAGTCAACTATTGTTTGATATATTGCAGCAACATGGTCATGAAAGGACAGTACGAGTGCTTAAAGAATTAGACCTTCAAAAAAGTAGATAATCCATAAGCGATAGGAATGAATCACCAAACTGAAACTATCTTCTTAAGGTTATATTTGAAAAAGGAGAGTGAAACTTGTAGATTTTTTCCTATTTGGAAGAAATATGATACAGAATTTCTCCTGCCGTTTCTCCAATTCTCCTCTGACTTTCAGAAGTCATACGAAAGAATGTGTTACAACAATGTAACAGGAATATATCATACTTCACAATGATCGCTTAAGTCTATGCAAATTCATCTTCTAAAAGCTCTGCTTTGTAAAGTCCACCCATTATTTTTATTCTACAGTTCATGCTCCTTTTTTAAACTTGTGCTGTTTCAAACAGGATCTTTCAATCTCATCATAAATAATTTTCTACATATTGCAAATGACTGTGTTCAGCTAGCGTTACCTTTTTTTCTTCCTGCAGTACTATTTCTTCATGATATCGTGGAATATAGAGAATGCATTTTTTCTTGTCTTCCTTCTTGATGTTGACATTTTCACAATACACTGTGCTTTCCCTTTAGAAAATTTAAGGAGATTTATGAGTCGCCTTTTAAATGCCTGAGCTCCTAAAACATGCACAAAATGCTTTTACCCTTTTCCCCCAAGAGGAACATTAAAAACAGCTGCTTTTGCAAGAACAAATGAAAAGCCAGTTTGCTCGCTAATAGCATAGCCTCCACTTATATAATGGAGTAAGATCTATTTCTCATTTTCAAATTTTCTTCTCACAGGTAAATTACCAATCAAAGTGCAGTAGAGGCAGAGGAGGGCTGGAAAGCTGTGTAACTCTTACATGCAGGAAAATCATGTTTCTTGCAATAATTTAGCAATGGTTAGTTCATATCCTACCTTTATTGTTTTTACAAATAATTCAATGCAGCAAACAAATTCAACAAACCTTCCTGTTTGTCCCATAACAACAACCCTGTTGAGATGAGTTGGCTAAGGCAGGATTAGAACTCATGATCTCCCCATTTCTGGTTCCTTAACTACTAGATCAAACCAGCTCTTTACAAATACCGTAGTATTTTTCAACATTCTTCTTAACTTTTAAAAGCTTCTTAGTGTTTTTAGCTGCTTTACTTTGAGCTCATATTATTTTCCAAAACCACAGATTTTCACAGGAAAATATATTTTTTTAAAATGTATAACTAATCATTCAAGGGAAGATTCCTGTCTCTTAAGTTTCCTTTTCTTATCTACAGTATACTTTAAAACAGGATTAATTTGGAACAGATGTTTAGATATTTGAATAAGATGAAGCCAATTATCAGTTGGAGTCAGGCAGCACCAAAATCAATTTAATAAAACAATTAATTGAAATGAAATAATTAATGCCTTACAAAACTATGGAAATTTAATTCAACTGTAACTATTTGGTTTTACCATTGCTAATCTATTTCTGACTTGTATCTTTAATGTATCCCTATTTCAAAAAATTTTAGCATTCTTCTTGTGGCATCCTGTAATTTAATTGAAGGAGTAAAAGGACAATACAAGAAGTAGGAGTTCATATCAACTCTATCCTCATTTCCTTTTTCATATATTCTTCATAAAAGGTGTTTTACCCTCAGCCAAAGTAAGCAAGACTATAAAAAAACAGCTAAAAGGAGGAATCAGTATGTCATGATATATTTTGCTTCCTTCTCTATAACATGGAATATTTCAACACTCAAATATGTTGTCTTCATGTGCATGCTGACCTTCAGAACCTAAATGAATCAAGAAAAATCATCTTTGGATTTTCTTTAAATTCTAACTAGGAATTTCATACACATAGTGAACAGCAGATTTTACTCTCAGGGAGTAACATTGATGGGCTGACAAGTTAACTTTATTTACAGGCAACACGAATAAGTAACAAATTTCCTGCCTTCAATCATTTAGCAGAACATACTACTTAGCAGAGCACTACATTGAGATTATAGTAGGTAATAATAACAAAGGTTTGGCTTCTTTGAAACAAACCATAGTTAATGTTAACATAATTGGAGATGAGAGGAATGATGCAACCATTGAGAACCATTTGTTTGCATGGTATGAAGAAAAAGATGGAGGACAAAGGTAAATTTGTGAGCTGCTGTATCTTAGTTGAATGAGAAGGGCATCAGTTGAGGTCTCAAGACTACATCTAGCCACCATAAGCTATAGACATAAATGCTAGAGACCTGAAAAAGTTTTCCGAACTCATATGTCTCTCTCTCTCTCTCTCACACACACACACACACACACACACACACACACCAAGCAAATCAAAATATAATGGAGATAAGCAAGAGTCACTCTTGTTCAACTTGGGGGGAAAGTTAAAATGTTAAGATTAGTTCAACAACAGAACCAATTACTAAAGGAAATTATGAGCTTCTTTCCCCTAAATTACTTCGATTTTATGAGCCTGTGAACTATATAATTAGATTTTTTCAACGTTATCCTGGTTTCAATTTTCATTATCCTGGTTTTGGAATATGGCCTCCAAACAACCCTCAAAAGCCAAGTGTGTCCCTCTCTGTCTTCCATCCCTCTCCCAAAAGTAGACAGCATTTGTTGTTTAACAATGTTACAAGGGACAAATATGATTTAAAATACTGGTTGAATTACATACGGAATTACATCATAGTATGCAGGTCCAGGGCCCTCATGTGCCTTAAATTCAAGACGCTTTTCTCTCAATCTGCCAAAATGTATTCCTTTATATTTCAAAGTCGGATAACTTTCATTCTGAAAAAAAATGAATACAGAATTTATTCCCATTTTTTCCACATGACATAAGCAGGGCTTAAGCTGTAATTTTATAGTATAAATTCAGTAATTGTAGGCAATATTAAAGTTAATCAATATACTGTATAATTCAGACATAAATGAATGATCCATGTCACTGCTAAAATATGACAAAATCCATTTCATCTACATGACCAAATCCAAAAAGACACATTTAGACATTCAGATCCTGCAACTTCTATATTTTTCTTCTCAGTAAATTGAATTGTTGCATATATAAAACTAATCACTATTACAACCACCTACAAATACATTTATAACAGATAAAGCAGAAAATATCTGCCAACAGTTTTTCCCTTGGGTCAGTGATTTGGTTGAATAATCTGAACATAGATTAGCAGACAACTCTTTTCTATGTGTACATGACAATTTACACATGAAGTTATTTGCAAACTACTTGAAAATCTAGGAAAGCACAAAAAATACAATAGGATTTATAGGAATGGAGTTAGGGCACCATCCAGTGGTTTTTAAAAGGTATATTCACAAATCTAAGAAATTTCCAAATAAGGCCATCTATAGCAAGAAATATAAATAAAGAAATTAAAAGGACAATTGAGTATATTCTTTTGACTTTTACTGGTAAATTGCCGGACTTATCTTTTGGTATTAGGAGAATAAAAAGAAATGTAGAGTGATAGCAGTACTGATTTAGTAGTACTGAAAATTTGCTTCTGTAAATTACACATAATGCATCTTTGCTGCAAGCTTTGGCAATGTAAAAATAACTGAGTCACACTCAACTAGTGCCCCCTGCATGGTTACTATCAGTATGTAATTACCTTATCTGTACCTCCTATATTAATAAATAATAAATTTCCTTACTTTACTATAAAAACTTATGTGTATGTCTAGTACGTTAGCGTTTAATGAATGAAAATTTAAGAAAGCATATATCATAATATCTGTATTAGCATTATGGTCCTATAAATCTTTTATCTAGTATCTTTTTGCTACAGCAGAAGTCTAATTCTCTGGCAGCAGCTAACTATATAATATCAAAGATAAAAAATGGATTGTATAGTATAATGCTTTTAGTGCATTTATTTGCTGCAAAATGTTGCTTCAGTTTTTGATGAAAAAAGGGTTGATTCTGTAGTTACAAAAATATGCATTTGTCTCATTACAAACCTAAAATCCAGTAACTAAATTTGGTATCTAAGAAAGAACATTTCAGTCAATATCTCTTTGACATTTGCAAAAAGCATTTTTAGGAACTGAGTCCTGAAAGCAATTTTAAGAGGCACTCTGACTACAAGTTATTCTTTCTCAGACTCAATAAATTGAATACAATTATTTCCTTCCCTATATCCAGGATAATCTTAGCATTAAAAATAATATAAAACCAACTGATACTTAACTCACTAACTTGTGCATTACTCACATAAAATCCTAATCCCTAATGGATTTTTTTTAAAAAAAACACCTTTTAAAAACACACTGCAAAATAAATGGATGCTCTCTTAACTCTAAATCATCACCCTCTTTTGCCAAGAAATGTTGACAATACCGACTTCAAGGTCACTGTTGTCTTGCTATGTCATTAGCAAATAAAATATGGTTTAATTGAAGCAAACTCAGCAAGGAGGTGCATTATTTTAAGTGAACATTGCAATATAACTTGAAGGATTACTAATCGACACTCCTGTTGACAATAAAAATGGATGAAGGTACTTTAGAACTTTTTTCCACGACTTTCCAGTAATTAAATATGGAAATAGATTCCATGAAGAATTAAAAGTCCCAGAGTGCATTAATTCTGCCACTAATGGACTGTCTTTCAGTGCTACAGCAGCAGCCCAGGTATTTCCCAGCATGTTCCCAGCATTAGGTTATTTATCAATGTCAGCATTCCTAGCATGAATATGTAAGATAGACTACATAGATTTCAGATTACATCCCATACTGCCTCAGGTGGAAATAAGCATTTATCATATTTCAAAATGCTTGAGAAAGAAGTTTGCAGAAACATGAAATGTCTTCTATTATTAAAAGCATCCAATTGCAAGCATTTTGAATCGTTATCATAATTGCCAATATAGTTCTCCAAAACAAAAGCAAAAAATACAAGGTGCAACCTATAGAATTTAATGTTAATAAAGAAAATTGAAGCAGGTCTCTTATAATCATTCTTCAAATAGGTATGTATTAAATTTATATAACTGCCAGTCTCACAAAAGTGACTCTGGATGGCATTTAGTCTTCCAATATGGCTAAAGTTACATTCTACGTTCTTAATACTGGTTTGAAATACTCATAATGATATGATGTCCACTGTGTACAATAAATCAAAATATTATATGATACTATACCAATTTTGCTACATGAGGAAACTTCACCTCCATGATCTATTTGTATTCTTTTCCTTGAGTCAGAACTGTTGCAAACAACCTTGTGAAATAGGATGAGGTGATAGAAAGTGATTGCCCCAAACTCATTTATTGAGCCCTATGGTCGATAAGGATTTAAATAGGGCTCTTCCTGGTCCAAGTAAAATTCATTGTGCTTCAGGCATATTACACCCAGACATAATTGAAGTACCAATCAATGACTATCAAATTTTTTAAAAAACGAGAAGGAGGAGGAGGTGGGGGGTGGGGTGGAGGAGGAGGAGGAACCAGATAAGGTACCGTACCTAACTACCTATGTCAATTTTTGTGTTATACAATAATTTGTATGGAAATCAAGAAGTGAATTTTAATGTTTGACTTCATTACCAACAAAAACAAAATCATAGATGCTTTAGCAGATGAATTCATAACTAAAAACTAGCAGATTTCAGAAGAGTTTATGTTCTGCAGTATATAACTAAGTGTATGTTCTATTTCTTCTCCTTTCTCATGAAACTCTACAGTATTTGTTTAGGCTCGACAGACCACCATTTTTATATTTAAGATTTTCAAGACAAAGCAGTCCCGTCCTTATCATGGCACCTTTTTTCACTCCATATTTTACAAACACTATTCTTTCCATTCTGCAGTGAAATCAAAGAGTGACAATAAGCAAGATGAAGCTTGGGCATAAACATTCCAATCGGAAAGAACACATGAAGATAACTATGGAATATTATAATAAATAAACTATTTTTGGAAACAAAGCCAGTAACATAAATAATTCATAAATGCAAAATAAAACATTGGTGCATCAATAGAATCAATCATCTGTAGTTCAGTTAATTCTTAATAATATATCCTTAATCTTAAAGATTTGGTTTTTCTTTTGCAATATCTAATACAGGCAATTTTCCATAGCAAAACGTTTTACACTGCTATAATCATGCAGCTCAATTGAATGACTCTGCTGCCCTCTAATGCACTGCCTGAAAACTTATAATTAAGAGGATGATTTTTTTTGTAACTAATAAATGTTATTAAAAGGCATAAGTTTTAATGAGCTACAACTCACTTCATCACAAGCACAGTGAACTACATTGATATAGGATTTAAACTAGGGTTAAGAAGGTGGGAAAGAAAGGAAGACAGCATAATAACGTAGATGCAAGTTATATGTGAGACAATTACAAATACTTTTATCAATTAACAATTGTAAATGCATTAAAACACAACTGTGTCTGTTGAGACCTTCAAAGATTGCTCAAAACTTTTTGATTTATGGAAGTTAAATTATTTCTTGCTCGATGGTACTGTGATATTCTTTTCTAAAACCATCACCTTGAGATCAGCTTGGGAAGTTCAAATGTTCTGATATTACTTTAGAATTGGTTTCAGTGTTAGTGTACATTAATTCTTTTACGAAAAATTTGTCCCATCTGTCCTATGCAGAATCCAAAAGGGTATTGCTGGCAAATGATAGTACATATTGCACGAGAGGAAGAGCAGAGGAGTACTGTATGCCTCTAATCTTGTGAGTGTACTTGTTCGGGCCTGTAACTGTAGTTGTTGTGAGGACAAAGTAGACATCTGAGTTTTATAGGGTCTGGTTCCCATATGGGCATCATTGTCCTGCTAAATCTTGCAGCTTTTGAGAATCTGCTTCAGATTGGGTGGTTGTGTGCAAATATGGGCCTTTCATCCAAAATCTGAGAAAGGTCAGAGTCATCTTGTATGGGCTGCACCTTATTAAGAATGGCTTTGAATGACTTAAGATTTAAATTGTAGGCAACAATTAATGAAATTTGGTTGGTGGTCAGTCTTTTAAGAGGTCCTCCCTTGGAACTGATTTGACAATAGACAGAAGGAGAATAATAGAACACCACTACTTTTCACCTACAGCTCATAGAATTACAAGCAATATTATACTGACATATTAATTGTAGTTAAGCACAAAGGTTGCATTATTGTTCTCTATTGTTAAGGTCGTAGCGTAGGTTTTTTGCAGTTGCCTCAGGACTTCCCCAAAGCACTGAATATGCAACATGTGTGCTTTCAACTAAAATCTTTTGTTGAATAAAAATCATGTAGATTTAATATCTGACCAAACCATATGCATTTAGTAAATAAATATATAGGTATTCCACATTATCTAGATTCTAAGGTGGAAAGTAATTATATACAGTGAAATATCTACAAACTTTTATGAATTACTTCATTACACATAGAAATAATTAGCTCTATGAAAATAATCCATGAAACAGTTGCAGTTGCTTGAATATTTGTCACTGATGCTTCAAAGCCTCTGACAAGCCTTCTGAGCATTTATTTATGTACAGAGAGTATTTCTACAGAGACAGCTAGCAAAATAGTTTTGAATTTAAGCCAATCCAACCTAAAAAGGAAGAGTAGGCAAGAATGCACACACATACAGATAAAATTCCTATCTCCTCCACATTGTCAACCTATATTTGCTAACTTTACTTGAAATCAATAATAAAGATTTCTACCTCTGGCCGACTATGAATGTGTGCCAGTGATACATGGTTCTAAGGATGTGCATACTTAAATGTGTATATTACATCTGCCAAAAATAACATTTTGAAAAAGGCCAAGACAGGGACAGAAAACACATTAGTATTAATTGAATTAATAACTACTGATTAAAATTAATTGACTGTAAAATGAGGCGCCACATTTGTCATCTGCATATATCAACCTTTCAAATTTATATTCAATCACTCTCACACAGAAAAATGTACTATTTCATTCCATGCGTGTAGGGATACAGTCTTTTAGCAGAAGCAAGAGAAAAAAATTAAAATATCAAGATAGAAATTGGGCAGCAGTAGATATAGCAATAAGGCAATTGCTCCGTAAATGAAAGAATCTAGATATTTTAGAACTTTTAAATTTCTAGATCCGGTTTTAAATTGGTTGTATATTCCCGGCTTTTTAAATTTTGGCCCTATGATTTATATATTTATTTTAAATTGTTTTTAAATGGTGCATTTTTGTTGTATTGTTTTATGATTATTTTTAAGATGGCTGTACACCGCCCTGGGTCTCTTCGGGGAGAAGGGCGGTATAAAAATATAAACAAATAAATAAAAATAAAATAAATAAAGGCAGTGTTCCTCAACCTTTTCAGTTTTGCGGATCAGCAAGGGGGGAGGGGAGAGGGGATGGTTCCACATGTGTAGTGGGCAAGTGTGTGTGCAGCTCCATTTGTTCAAGCGGCTGGCACACGCATTTGCCACTCATGCAAATGAAGGGTGCAGACATGCATTCGCCTCCTGTTTGGTGCAAGTGGGAATGCATGCACATGTGCCCACCCAACACTTCCGCAGCCTGGTTCTGAACAGTTCAAGGACCAGAGGTGGGCTGCAGTCTGGGTGTTGAGGAGCTCTGCAATAAGGAAAGAAAAAAAAGAAAGGGGGGAGACAATATTGGATGAAGATGAGGGAAGTATATTTGAATAAGGAAGGTTTTTGAAAAGAGGAATCTTATTTAGGTTTTACAGGTGAGTAACCAGTCTTCAAAAGCATCCAGTGTCCTGCCACTTAGCCTTCCAGACAATTTTTCTCCTTCTCAACAGTAACTTCTATTCTCATAAAGAGTTTTGCTCCCAATCATAGGTGAAAAACCTCTCAGCTTCACACCCATAAGTACTGTATATTATTATGACTGCCAAAATGTGTATTTTATGTTCTTGCTCTTCTACCTCAAGTTATCAGTACAAAGAGTTAAAAGGAACACTAAGAAAAATAGTTATACCTACAAGAATCTTAAGTCATTCCTCTAAAAAAAGAGAAATAATGTGCCTACAGAATAATACATGACTCAGTACAAAACCAAGTAACAAAAGCAATACGCCAAGAAACGTTATAGTGATTTATGTGCGCTTCCTCCTATTTCTCTATTATGGATCCATTTAAGCACATTATAGCAACATTTAAAGAACGTTATGCAAATGTTTGCATGTTCACATATGAATTTCTTATAGTCTTTTAATTTTAATTTCTTATATTCTTGTATGTATGCCACGCACGTTAAGAGATCAGTTCCATAAACTAAACTAGTTTCCAAAAATAATTAATATATATAGTATTAATATATATCATATAATATATACAGTGATTTCATTAGATGGGGCAACCAAACAACTCAATAAAGTTGTATCACCCAATAAAGCTTGTTATTTCTAATAGGCTGTAATGTTAGTTGTACTTTTACAAATTTTTAGAGTTGAATGTCTGAATGAGACAGTTTTATATCCAGGTGGCACGTATAGATCTTCTCAATACCGTATTTCCACATTCTAATTTAATGTGTTGTAACACTCTATAAATTTTGCTTTATTGCTTCTGCCAAAGCAACATATTTATTTATTTATTTATTTATTTATTTATTTAGATTTATATACCGCCCTTCTCCCGAAGGACTCAGGGCGGTGT
>JANHFO010007956.1:186361-196591 GCA_032468095.1 Pareas carinatus | reverse complement strand
ATTTACGCAGTTTTGAGGCATCTTGGCTTCTGAGGGAAAATATCACGCAACTGTTCCTTGAAAATGTTAGGCAACGACACTTTCACAAGCCACCAGACGTAACTGTATGATGCGTAGATCTGACCAAGACAAATGTACCTTGCAATAAAAGAGCAATACAATACAGTTAGGTAATAATGTTTAGTTTCAAAGTGAAGATAAATTTATACACTCCCAATTGGTACCATTGTAATTGTTCTACTGTACTTCGTTGAGAAGTTATGATGAAGTTATCATCAGATACCTCCCTTCCTTCTAGGCAAATATACTCGTCTGTTTATAAATCTTTACTGTGAAATATCTTGAAAACTTTAGCCAACCAGCACGTTTATCACCTGTCATCTAATCAAAATATGTAAGAATAGCACATTTTTTTTCTCGAAGGTTGATAATTTCCCAAAATTTGTAGAACAGTGTTATTATTCCTAAATGTATTCTGAGCATAAGGGGGGGCAGGCTTAAATAAATTGATGCAAGTAGTCTGATATTCTACAAGATGAAAAAAGAAAATTAAGGAAATGTATTAAACTAAAATTATTGGTAGAGGAATTGTAAGAAGAAAATATACACTTTTAGTTTGGAAACAGAAATAACCTCAGAGTTCATGTTGTCTTTTTAATAAGCTGCTTGAGTACAGTAAAGACAGATTAATACAGAAATAACACTGGAGAATTTAGAAAGATAATGAGATATTTGGAAAGAATACCAGCAGAATAGATTTCTTTTTAATATATTTTCTCTCATCATCGTAATCAACTATCTTTCAAGCAGAGGCCATTGGGATCAGCTGTTCTGTAAGAATGAACTATTGAAAATCATAGAGATCAGTGTTATTGGCATTGATGGGCGTATGACTGCCACTGAAGACCATCTGGTGGGTTTCCTGGTATGGTTGGTTGGACACTGTGAGAACAGAATGTTAAGTTAGATGATCCAGGCGTCCAATCTAGCAGGATGATGTGGCAGCAACTTATTTCTATAATAGCTGATGATTTCAGTTTGACAAACCCTTAGGGTGCCATAAGAATTAACAATACTTAAGGAGTAACCCACACCAGTTATTAGCATCCCATCATTGCTATACTTTCCTTTGTAGGAAATATATTACTGCCATGTGACACCATAACCACCATAAAAGATAATTTCTCCCAATGGCCTCCCAATGTTATACAATGTAATCAAATAATTTTTAGATTATTGCAATATGTCTTTGTTAATTCCTCTAGCTGCAAGCTTCATATATATTTATTAAAAACTCGAAAGAAATCAAGGTCATATGGGTAACTGGGTTGAGGTTGCAAAATGTTTGAGCATTGAATATAAAAAGTGGTAAAATGACTTTGAACCCATGTAGATATTCTTTGTTTTTTTCCCCAAATATGGTTCTATTTGATTAGAAGATTAGCAAATTTATGAAAAGGTATTGTAATTTTATTTCATTTGTTTGTGTGTGATTCTCAAAGACTGTGTGGATAAGTCCATGCAGTTCTCTTGGCCAAGTTTTTCAGAAAGGAATCAAATTTCAGTACACTGGAGAGCAGTAGCATGACTGCAGTTTCAATACAATACTGTTGAATCCATTGTATCAAGTTACCTAACCCAATATCAAAATCATTCAGAGATGTCTAATTCCATATTCAGGTCATTCATAAATACACAAAACAGTATAACATCTATGATGGATCCTTATAGAAGTCACCACTTCCTGCTTGGTACAAGTTATAGATGTACACTTAGATAAAATGATTCGATCAGCGCTGTATCCACCTATAGCAATAAAGTCTACCCCTCATTAATATCATTGTCACTGGGAAATTTTGTCAAATGCTGATCACACTGTCAAAAAAAGACCAAATTATGCACTTCTCCGAGCTTGAGGTTTTTTTTCCCTGCAGATATTTCATTACCAGGTTTAGATTGTCCTATTTTTTTGTGAAAACAAAAGCAAATCAAACATTAGCAATGCCAGAAAAATCTAGTTTTATGCCATAGATTAAGATAGTATGCATTAGTGATACCTGAGTTTCATTGTCCATTTATAGAAGAGCTATTTTTTATTCAATTATAGTTGCACACCTCAATCAATGACTCTGGGTGGCTTACAGTTAAAAAGAATATGCTAGAGTAGAAACAAAAAAACATTTTTAAATGATTAAAAAAAACAGAAGCTAAGTGTTTATCCCAAATGAATATGCATTGCAGCTGAGATACTTGGCCAGTTAACAATAAAACTAGGAAATGGGACCTTTAGCAAATTCAGTACTCCATGCTTGGGGAAACCACCAGGGGCTTTAGACCGTTATGAAAGGCCAACAGGGTTGGGGCCATTCTATTCTCCAAGAGGAGGATATACCATAAGGCAAGGACTACTGCAAAATAGACCCATCTTCTGTTCCCTGCCAGCCAATACTCCTTGATTGATCGGCACTGCAGCATGTCCAATCTGCTAGATCAAGTTGGATGGCAGTCCCTTGGGGGATATTGAATTATATTGAAAGCCAGATGAGGGACATAAATTGCAGGATGGTGGATTATTTTTGTTTTTACAGCCTTTGAGAAGGTGGTACACAATACATTATATATATATACAACAATCAGAAGGAGGGCCTTTAAAGATTGGAAAGCAGTATCAAAGGAATGCTGGATAATGACTATCTGGCTACAGAGGCCTGCTGATGCCCAGCAGCATTATTGAAAAAAGCACAAGCATGGATGAGGCTATTTGAAGATTGAAAACTAGAAGACAGATGGGAGGAAATGGCTAAATTTATTTGTCTAATTTATATAGAGTAAATAAATCTCTATCTCACAGCAAGTGATGCTGGATGGCATAAATAATCTAGGCCAGTGATGGCAAACCTTTTAGAGACCAAGTGCCCAAATTGCAACCCAAACGCCACTTATGTATCACAAAGTGCCAACATGGCAACATGCACCCCCCACCCCTCTGGCGATGATCCTGCAACCCCCTCCCCGTGCTCTCTCCCGGCGATCCCCCCCACTGCCTCGTGACCATGTTCCCCCATGGCCGTCCGGCTGCTGTCCACCACTACCATTACTCGTGGGCCCGCTGCCCACCACCATTACTTACATTATTCTGTGGCCTGTTGCAAGACCCTCCAGGTCTTCTTTCAGTTGCCATATTTGAGCCACCTGTCTTACTCCAGAAGAGAGAGAAAGCACTTCGATTGGACTGCCCTGGCAGAGGGGTGGGTAAAGTGGAGAGTGGGAGGAGGAAGGGAACCCTGCATCCCTCTGGCTTGCTACTAAAGAATTTTTTTTTACTTTATTGGGGCAACGGAGTGTGTGCCGACAGAGAGGACTCTGAGTGCCGCCTCTGGCACCCATGCCATAGGTTTGCCATCACTGATCTAAGCCATAATATTCAAATAGTTTAATTACATACCAACAAATCAATATCAGCTTGTACATGGTTGCATACACTGAAGAAATTTGACGAAAAAAACTAAAAAACTATTAATGGATGGTACTTTCATAATTAAAGCCATCAATATTGAATAAGAAACAATAGATTATACTGTATTGTAGAACACCTCAGATGGAATTTTAATAAAAAATGAAATTACTGTAGTTTATCAGGACTGACAGCATAGGTTCCAATCTTTATTTGTAGACACAGCTGCTTTTTTAGTGTTTTTTTAAAGCTGCATTTAAATATGGACCAGTTGTTAGAGTTACAAAATGAGTGTTAGCATTTAATGAAGATTTTGATATTGGGTTAGGCATTCTTTCAGATTACTAAAAGAACTTATGGGCGAGAACTATTGCTAAAAAAATTGGTCAAAAGAATGATGAAACTACAATTAAAGATGGAATAAACTCAAACAGTTTATGCTTCACATTTCAAAACAAATTGTATACATTACTATATACTAGACAAGGAGAAGAAACAAAACTGTAAGGAGCAAAGTAATATTTACAGTATTTTATGACAATCACTGTTTTAAAAAGGCACAGAATAATTGATAGTTTTCAGAACAGTTGAGTCTTCCTTGGAGAAGGGGTGCAGGCTAAGTAGAGGAGAATTTTCTCACTTGAATTGTTGAATCCATTCAAATGTTTGTGTGGTTAAAAAAATTCTTTGTAATTTATATATTCTTTAGCTACATCAGATTTCAAATCTTGTATAATGATTGCATTTTCACCTACATTAATAGCTGAAAGCTATATGAATTCATTTGGTTCTTATGTCTGAAATAAATCAAAATGTCGTTAATAGCCGTTGTTGGGAGTCTTTTTGAATGAGTCGTGTTAGAAGAAAGAAGGGGAAGGCCAAGTCCAGAACGTGAGCAGGCTTCATTCTCATAGCATCCTAAGTGGAGGTAGCCATCCTTTTGCTCATAGGTTAATGGGTCTCTAAATCTCTCTTGTAGGCCCTCTTGCTGTGCCACTAAGATTTTGGTATAAACCATCAGAAACAAATGCACTTGTCTGCTCTTTCAGGATTTTATTTGCACTATTAAAATGCTCTTCTTATACTCCCAACTGTTTCATATCTCATAATGGTCTGCAGTCCCACTAATGTTACTTTCATTGCTAAGATGTGCCCTGCTGCCACGTCCAAGTAAAAGGTTACTCAGTTTGTGTAGTTTTGGATTAGGAATATAGAAAACATCACACTAATCAATGTCTTCTGTTTGTTTTTGTTTTGTTTTCCTACTCCATTTACCGTAGTTCTCCTGAGATCATGGGTTGGACTAAAGCAATAAGCAAATAAAATAAAACCCCTTTGACTGGCAATCTAAATGGCTTTATTTTAACAAAAAAGAGAGACTGAATGCCTGCATATGTTCCAGTTTGAAAAATAATCACCAGATTGGTTCTTCATTTTAAGTGGAACAGTTTCCTCTGCCTTTATATTTAGTGATGTCTCAGATTGAGGTTTCTGCCTACATAAAAGTGTCTTGAATTGATTGTATGTATAAAAGTCTACCACTGGGGTTTACTCTAGCATTAGGGAAGCAATCCAGTGTCTAGTTTTCTTTGAGCAAGATATGCCTTTGTAGTATTAATTGGATCAGTTGATGGTTTCTGCTGTTTGTCATAAGAACAGTTCTTGTGGTATGTATTTTTTTTCTTTTTGCCTTGCTTCGGGGTGGGATCAGGGCAACTAAATGGGGCTGAGAGTTTACTGGACGGATGCCTTTCCTGATGCCTTTGTAGAGTTCACAGCAGATATCTTCTCTTTCCACCCTAATAGAGAAACATCTGTTGCTACCTAGGATTGAACTATCAACCCTCCAACTGAAAGGCTAGAGTCTTCACCTCCAGACCACCATATCACACTTCTTGTAATATATAATAATAATATTATAATGTAGCCTCCTGAGTGAAGTATGTTCTTATAGGAATGCAGAGGAATAAAGTGCCTGGGAACAATGTATAAATCTTTGACCTCCAAGTCTACTGAACATGTTGACCATTCACATAACATGAGCCAGCTGAATTTTCTCCAGGTTTATTCTATTGTATACAACTTGGTCATGCAAGTCCTTTTGGGAAAAACTAGCTTAAAATGTGGATGATTTAAGGGGGGGAATCCCTTCCTATTTTGACATCATATTTTTGTAGATTATATGCCTGTTGTGTTGTCTTCTTGGGCTTGATTTTTATTTTGAAGGTGTAAACCAAACCTTACCTTTCTTGAAATTTGATTTTATGCATCTGTTCAACACATTTGGAGATGAATTGCAAAAATTATTAATTCCATGTTGAGTGCTGTATTTAGCACCTGTCAGGTGAGTGATAACAGCTACGTTCACAGCGGAAATAGCACAGTAGCTTTTGGCTCGCTACAAAAGAAGGAAAATTAAATATACATGATCAAATGTATATTGATAAAAGAAGTAGAAAATGATTATGTCCATCCTTAAACTTTTCTTGTTTAAATATTAAAAATAGTCTTTCAAATTTTTTAACAATGTAGAAGTAGTATATGCCAGTTTCCCAAAGTGACTGCATGACTAATCTCTCCTATATGTGTATACATGCATATGATTTTAAACTTTGTTACACTCTACAAATATTTGCAAACAGATGAGAAATAGTATGGAAATGTTTCATAAAAATATATTCCCATCTCATACTAGTGAACATTGCCCAGTGAAGAGGGACATGCACTTAGCAACCATTTAATTATGGTCAAGAGTAAAATCTCCCTCAAGCTTGCCTGTTAGTGACATGGGACATTTCAATATAATTTTCTCAACAGTTAAAAGTGCTTTGTCAAAACGTTGGGTGGCCCTACATCTCAGGCTGTGCCAACTGTCCAAAGGCTCTTTTGATTATTTAAATTGATACCAGTATTCTATATTTTCCCAACCTTTGATGTCATCAGAGCCCAAAATTCCTAGCAGAAATCATGTTGATTGGAAATTATGAAAGCTAAACTCCACAAATCTAGAGGACATTCTGGTTAAGAAAACTGCTCTGCATTGTGCTGTATATTACTGTAGAACTCAAGAAACTACTTGGAGATGCTTACATACTAATATATGTCAATATATAAATAACACTGAAATAGACTTTCATTTATTCACATTAATCTATTATAATTTTATTTTAATCCATTGTCATGCAAGTTGATCGCATTATTTTGTTGAAGTTGGACAGCTGAGCTGAAACATTGTTTTAATTTATAACCATTGACCCTAGTGTATTGACCATGAGACACAAGAATGCCTGATAAAAATCGCATCGTAATGGAAGTGTTGGCCTATACCTTTAAGTTGCACTATTTTTATGAAAACAAAAAGAAATCAAACTTTAGCAATGCCAGAATGTTCCTAATACTGTTTTGTTGCCCTTGCTGATCACTATTGCTTGCTTTGTTTTCTGCTGAATGGCTTTTGAAATTATAATAATAGCTTGCCAACTTTTATCAGCCAGCCTGCTTAAAAAAAAATGAAACTTAATTATTGGAAAATGGTGATTCATTCAGCAGTAGATGTGGACTAAAGTGTCATTGGAAAATATCAGTATTACAATGCCTAGAGCATCTTACAATTGAAATAAAAATATAGCAATAATAGAAGCTAATGTCTCCTTTAAATTGATTTTAGTTGAGTTTCGGTAAAATAAAGTATGGTTAACATTGGGATTTAAAGACCATTTACATTTTGTCATTTGATTGGAACAGAGAGTCACTTTGATTTGAAATTTTAATTATCATATATAATTCTTGGGTACATTTGGCAGAACAGAAATATACAATTAGAAGTAAAATTTGTTGGCTTCTGCAATCTTCAGCTCTTTTTTTCATTGCTGTAAGAAATATATTGTTAAATTGATAGTTTTTTCTATTTGGGATCCACACAAAATGTATCTGCAATACTTCTTTTCTCTCTTACTCCATCATTAAACCTGTCATACATTTTTGTTTTAAAATGGAGTTGCTTTATATCTGTTGATTCCCCCAATAAATGGTTCAAAGAATGGCTAACAATATTAAAATTAAACATTGTTAGACGATCTGAAATGCAAAATTACTTGTCTGGATAAGAATTGCTTTGATGCTGGGAGAAAAATAGCAAATAAATATACCTTAATCGCTTTTGGAACAACTAAGAAAGCTTTTACCCAGATTCCCGCAAAATGAATCTCTGATAGTAGAATGATCAAGACAAGGGCTTCTCCCAAAAATGTTAATGTCCATTAGACTTTAAGAGAGAAAGCAAAATTTTGGCTAGCTTAGATCCAGATTATGCAGAACTTTGAAATCTTCGTAGGAAATCTGTGTATTAAAGAGGAAAACTACTCAATTTAAAAGCCATTGAGATATCTTCGACCACTTCCTAGAAAGATTTAGAGAGGTAGACAATATGTATTCATTGCTGGGTTTTCAGCAGCATTTTATATTGCTTTAGGGCAGAGGTTTTCAAATTTTTTCAAGCAGCGGATCCCAAAACATGTCATTGCATGGCAGACCACATTCCCACAAATTCAACTAATTACTAATAGACAATTCATGTATATTATGTTTTCCAAATTTTTCTTGACCTGTCTGCGAACCCCCTGGCAACGTGCCGCGAACCCCAAGGGGTCCCCGAACCCCAGTTTGAAAACCTCTGCTTTAGGGGAAAGTCTCTCCATTGTTATTAGTAGTTGTTTGATTCCTACGTGTATTGTATACCTCTTCCATGCATTAATTTAAAGATATGAATAGATATATATATATATAATGTGTATATCAGACCTCCCCAAAGGAGGCCAGAGGGACAAAAAAAGGTTGTTTTGATAGAATAGAGCTTATGCAGCATGTGAAAAATTATCAGAGTGAAGACCTCTGTAATTGATACTTCTCAGAACAAGAGTGAATAGAGAAAGAGATTCCAGCTTGGTATTTATTTATTTATTTAAAAAAACCTAATCTTCACTATTTTTTAACAGAACAATATTTAATATTAAATGTTTTTTTTTAAAGTACAAACTAAGAAAAAATTAATCTATCTTATATTTTATACTTATCCATAATTTCTTGGTTGCTGGTTTTACCCTGCAGACGGTCTGAACACCTTGATACTGAAGTACAAACCTGAAAACATTCCTTGTCCAAACTTCCAAGGTTGGAACTTTACATGCTTGCCAGAAAGTGAAAGAGAGAATATAACACTGTCACTTTGCTGAACAAAAATATGAAAACCTAGTCAAGGCCTTTGTTGGCGATTTCTTGGCCGTGAACATTGAGCCAACTACTGCAGAGCTAACTTCATGCCAAGTCAAGACTCTTTTTTGAGATAGATTTCTTCTTTTTCTCTCTTCCTCTCTCGTGGTAGGACGTCCGACTTGCTGTTTTGTTCTTGGAACTGAATGAGATGCTTGGGATAGCAACCAATCTAAATCCAATCAATCAGAAACACGTTGGATTTTGTTGACGTTAGCGAAAGGGTTTAGGTGTGTGTTCAATTACTTCCCACAGGAATTAATTTTTACTGAATGATGTTCTGAATTTCAGTTAGGGCTCTATTTTCCTAGCATTGAATGAGAAATCATAACTTTTTACTATACAGTTTTAAGGAAAGTAATTTTCTCGGCATGCACTATAGTCCTGTTGTCTTGCAGCTAACATCTATACCATAAATAAAGAGTGACATTGAAGCTGAATTCAATACCTTAGCCTGGGTCAGGGGGGGAGATATATATATAAGTGTGTGTGTGTGTGTGTGTGTGTGTGTGTGTGTATAAATAAAAATCAGGTGGTGTTCCATGTAAGCACTACTCTTTATCTTTTTAAATCAACCAAGATTAGTAATGTGCCATGACACACAAATATCATACATTTCACATGACTTTGATCTGTAGTGATTTTTGTAATTTTTTATTACAACGCCAATTTTTATTGTGCTTTTTTATTAGTTCAGTTACCATGCTCTAAACAACTTTGACTCCAAGTACTTAAGAAGTTCGTTTTATTATATATTGTGAGTTCTGTGGTTGTGGGGTCTTGGATGAATACATTCTGGAGATCTGAATTATAATGAGCTGAAATTGGCAGCCATTAACTCTCCAAGTATTCATTGAAACATTGATTTGCAACCATAGGTTTTAGCAAAATGCAAATAAAATTATAGCAATCCATATCAGTTCAATACATTGCTAATAGTTCAAACAAAATTTCTCTTTCTTCTGGCCATTGCAAACAAAACAACTTGTTTTGTTACATGTTCATCTGTATCTAACAATATAAAATAGTGTAATTTTTTTCTTTTAAATTACACTGATTCAGATGAGTTAACAAGGGCATAGCAAAATTAGATTTTTAGGTTTCTGATAAAATTTTCAGTGTAATAAGTAATAGGCCACGTCTTCCACATCAAGTTATTACAAATGCATAAATGGCGTTAAGTTGTTAATCCTTTATATCTTCCATTCAAGTAGGCTGTTAACATTGTTTGAAAATAAAGTTCTGTAAAAGCTTATCTCAGAGAATGGAATGTAAGAGACCGTAAATAATAATGAAGTTCCTCTTCCAGCTTAAAAAATTGATATAACTTAGCCATCTTAAGCTTTCATACAGGTACTCTATCTTGTTTAAAATCTTTTAAGAAATAATTAATCCTTCAATAAGGTATGATAATTTATGTCACTCTGCAGTGGAATAGTATGTGTGTGTATGAATCTATAGCAGAGGTCTCCAACCTTGGTCCCTTTAAGGCTTGTGGGCTTCAACTC
>JANHFO010007956.1:161621-173935 GCA_032468095.1 Pareas carinatus | reverse complement strand
CTCATGGCTGGCTGGGGAATTCTTGGAGTTGAAGTCCACCCGCCTTAAAGTTGTCAAGATTGGGAAACCCTTATCTAGTGGATATATAAAGTAGCATTAGGTAGGTAGGTAAAAAGGAAGGAAGGAAGGAGGTTAGGAGAGAAGAGGTTTCAATAATTGCAGAGAGTCATGGAAAAGCAAATATTCAGAAACCATTATATAAACAAGAAGCAGATGCATTTCTTAAGCCCTGGGAAAGGAGATAATTTTAAGAAAGGTTTAGGCTGGCTCCTCACTCACTGGAGTATAAGAAGGAGACAAAGAAAAAGCACAATCAGATTTGCCAAATTGTATTAATATAACTTCTTAATAAAGCTTATATCTGGTTTTCTTGCGGAGTCTGTTTCCTGCTGAAGCAACCTTGAAAAGCTGACCGTGATCTTCTTTTACAAAAATGTGTGTTGTATATCTTTCTTTTCAGATATTGAGACAAGTGAAAAAATCCAGAAAAGTGGAATTCTCCCAGTGTTTGCCAGCCTATTGACTCCGCAATCTTCCTGCACTGCAAAAGTAGCTAACGTCATAGCAGAAGTAGCCAAAAATGGTGAGGTTTTCCACAAAGCCTTTTTTGCTGGAACATCTTCCGTTTTGCAGCTCACATTGTCAGTATGTTTTACTTCTTTAAGTTTTCATTTTATGGATGTTTCCATTTCTTTCTCCCTCCACTGTTTTTTGTTTAGTTCGATCTTTATGTCATGCTAGTAACGAGTGCCATCAAAAAGAGCATGCTTTCAGAAATGTGCATTAGTTGCAAGCACACATTAAATGCATATAGTCTCTGAAAATCATGGTATGTGAGTATTCTAATGATGACAAAGACAAGACTGGCAGAGTGAACCTTAGGGACAGAGAATAAGAGGTGCAATAGATTGTGGTTTTTGATGTTTTAAACTGGTGGACCCCCAACCTTTGTTTGGTTTGTCCACGGATTGGAGGGGGCATGGTTTCGTGTGCTGTCTGCATCCACGAATGGGGCTTTGCCTGTTATCGCTGTCTGGTTACTGACGTGCCACAGCCTGGTGCCGGTCCACGGATTGGGGGCTGGGGACCCCTGTTTTAAACCTAAAGAAGGCATGTGCCTTAGATTTCCCTTTTTGCATTTTTTTCCCAACCCCAAAAGATGAGCAGTTGCATTGCTATTAATCACTGGCTTATTGCCAAAATCTAGCAGTACAATTCCTAGGAGTTCTCAGGGTCATAAATAAATTCACAACCTTATGCAAGCTGCATATTCATTATGGTTTTTTTTAAATCTACCTCTTTATGGAGGCTTATAATGGTTACAAAGATTACCATTTCATGCTGCATGCAGAGTACTTTGAATATTTATTGCTTTACAGACTCCACTGTACTGTCAAGGTATATATTCAAAGCCTAGCCAGTAATAATCATACTTCAGAATGAACATTTTCCCCCAAGCTTTTTCAGACAGTAAATTACTATCAGTTGGATTCGGATTTAGCCATACTTAGACTTGCTGAAAGAAATGGGACTGAACAGGATTTGTACATATGAAAAAGGAATAAGAGGTCCTCATTTTGTCTAAACATTAGAGTCTCATGATAAAAGTTACAAAGCTTAAACTTTGAACGTCATCTCAAAACAACAGCTATGTCAAACTTACCAATAAATATTTCTTAGGAAATAGTCTTTAATTGATCTTCATTTCTCTTTCCATGGGTTGTAGAGTTTATGCGGAATCCGTGTGTAGATGCTGACTTGATCCCACCTTTGATTCAGCTCTTAAACTGTAAAGATCAGGAAGTGCTTCTTCAAACGGGGCGTGCCTTGGGCAACATATGCTACGACAGCCGTAAGTCTTCAAATATCGATATTTTTCTTTTTCAATCTACCTATTCATTTTTTTTGTAGTTTTGTTGGGGGCTTTTGTGCAGATTGTTCTGAAACATTAGCAGGTGTTGTCACAAATAAACCTATCCTGCATAACAAATTTGTATGGCTTTAAATGGAAGCAAGCAAATCCTTGACAAATTGGACAGAACAGAGGCAGATAAATTATCTTTCGTGTTTGCCAGTTTTACAGTTTTCTGTAGAGGAAGGCTTGCCGGATTTTATTTTTATAAATAAATCAGTAGAGTTACACAGTAGAATTTTACTCTAACTCACCAAATAAAACTGGATGGAATTTGCCATATTTAGGTTCCCACTGATCATTGCATGTGATGTTACAAAATATGAATCCAGATTCTTACGTGTATTTCTGTATATGCTTTGTTGTTAGTCCTGCTTTTTTAGTAGAAAGTTCAGTTTAGTTGTAATACATGAAGCAACAAAATCTTAAAATGGGATCTGGTGAATTTTTTCTGCTTTACTATTTCTTCCTAGTTCTGTACTATGACCACAAAAGGAAAATTCTACCTAATGATCAGTCTTAGAAGAAACATTAAAAAGGCAGTTTCGGGCAATGTATCCATTATGTTTATGGACATAATGCTGAAGGAGGACATCTAGTATAATCAGCATAGTATCAATTAATGTCTTTTTTTATAGAACGGCACAGGCATTTATCTATTTCAATGCAACCACTATTAAAAATTCAGCAGCAACCTGTTTGAAATCATATTCCATTAATATTGACAAATCGTAAACATCAACTCAGTTACATAATAAAAGGATTGTTTTTATTGAATTTTTAATGCTTTTAATATCCTGAAATGCTAAAGATTATTCCTAGTTGCTTAAACATATTTTCTATTAGTAATGATGAGGGGTCAATCATATTATACATTTTTAATATTAATCTCAAATTATATATGATCGATATGACCTCCATATAGCTTGAGATATGGCAAAATAGAGCATATAGCCTTTTAATGTAATTTAATCTCCATTTCAGCCTTGCTGTACATTAATGTGCATAGACAGACATTCATAAAACATTCAAGTTTAGAATTTGCCACTCAGTATATAACCATGAATACTAGTTTGGATGCTTTTAAAAAGAGACAGACATATACGCAAAGGGTATATTTCCACTGGTAACTTTAGAATCTTAGTTAATGTACACTAAACGTCATTCCTTGGAAGGAGAATAGCAAGTGTTAGGGCTAGGGTTAGGGTCCAGTTTGTCAACTTGGCCTGATATTTAATATCTCAGAAGAGAAGAATTATATTTGTGTTATTTGTAAATCATGTTAATGCATTGGAAAATATTTAATTCTGAGACTGCCGTGAGTAATATTAGATAATATAATATTATAATAATAATTATTATTATTATTATTATCAGTCTGTTGCAAAAGGCAGCTTTGCTGGAAACAGCTTCCATTCTGTGACGGTATCTCTAACACCACCAACATCCCCATCTGCCTATGCCAGGTCCTTGGTAAGGACCCGATAGGTAGACAAAAATGCCAAATTCAGTCTTAAAATCTGGCAGACTGTGCGATGAACCATAATAATAATAATTATAATTATAATTACAATAATATAATAATATAATAATTAACATCAGGCAGCTGTGTTCACCAGAAAATAATTATTATTATTATTATTATTATATTACTTTCCAGGCTTTTTAAATTTGTATCCCTATAACGTATATATTTTTAAAATTGCTTTTAATAATGTTTCATTTTTGTATTGTATTTTTTGTGATTGTTGTTTTTTAGATGGCTGTGCACCGCCCTGGGTCTCTTTGGGGAGAAGGGCGGTATAAAAATATTAAATTAAATAAATAAATAAATAAATAAATAAATAAATAATCTAGCAGAGTTTCAAATATATATTAAGGAGCATATAATGGCATTTTTCAAAATTTACTTGTTCCATTTGAGTCTTACTAGACACTAACAAATATATCTCGTAGCTTATGAACATCTGTTCTGGCAGTATGAACCTCTAACTATTTCTGTATGATTACAACCAAAATCTTGAATATAATGATTGGGCATGAGGCCTCTATAAGACGAGATATTTCTGCTAGCTTCTGAAAGCATCATTGAAGAAGGACAAGCTCAGTGTGCTGGCATGGGTAAGGGCTGCACTAGGGCTAGAGCTATCAATTTTCAAATCCCCACCCACCAATATGAAACACACTCCATGATCTTAGGTGGACCATTGCCCTCTTCTTAATATTGGTTAAAAGGGTAGTTGTGTTTGTAACCTTGAGGAATCATAAATGCAGCTTCCTTGAGATTCCTAGAGACAAAAAAGGAAATAAATGAAACAAATATCTTCCAGACTATAGTTCTGGAATCTTCTTTTTATCGATTGCACAGGAACCTGTTCTCTGCCTACTGATCACAACAGGCAATGGGAAAAATAATTCTAAACAAATTCTTTTACCATCTTTTTTGAGTACATTAAGGAAAAACTGTTGACATAGTGATCGAATGTTTGTTAGGAGAGAAAGTCTATTTTTCTTTCACAGAGCAGCTGAATTTCTTACTACTCTCTTTCATACTTAGAGGCTAATTGGATAGTTAAAGTATGATTTTGTGCTACTAAATATTTGGAGATTACAGTTTAATTGAATTTAATAATTTGATTTATATACTGCCCTTTTCTGTGCAACGGACTCAGGGCGGTTTACAGCCAACAATAAAGTTGATTGAGAATTGTGTTTCCGATATTTTAATGTTCTAGATTGGATATTTATCTCATGTCTGTGTAACTTCAAGACATGATTACTAATGCACACTTCACAAATATGATTGAATACTGAAATACCTAGCTAATGTTGAACGAAACAGATTGATTAATAAGATGATAAAAGGTTAAATCAATTAAAGTTGACATAACTAAGACCTAAAGATAAAACAGTGTGTTGCTTCTCTAATATATTGTTTAGATAGTTTTATAAATTCTTTCATTTAAAATATATATTTATATACTAATCTGAAGTTAAAATAAATCACAGTATATTTTAGATAATTCAGCTTTGATTTAGTAGCCATCTTATAATAAAACTCATTTCTCTTTTCATTTTTTGTGAATCAGAAACAAGTTGCAGTGCTGACCAAAATAGTGTATTGTTCTAGATTTGACTTCATTATCATAAATGAATAAGATTTAACCATTTAACCAAAAATAAACCATTCATTTACAAAAATTACTCTGATGAATTCATGTATTAAGTGACCAATTTTAAAAGAAGGTTCCTTGTGAATTTATATTGGATTTCTGACTTAAATCAAGATAATCTTGTTAATTTAATATGTAGAATTATGTTTCATAATTATATTCATCTACAGATGAAACCAATGTTTACTAATATATAAAAATAAGCATGCAGATTCTCTGACTTCAGAAGTAAGTTTTTGTTTAAAAACATGGGTGTGATATCTATATTCTTTGTTTTTTGTTATTTTGTTGTTTGTTTTCTTGTTCTAATTACCTTTTAGAGTCATACATAACGTATTGTTTGATAGTTATAAGGCCATATTGTAATTACCACAATAGAAGCATATTTGGATATCACAGTATTATGACATCAGATCACAATCAAAATCAGAATTTATTTTGCTATGTGTGTCAGGACACACCAGGAATTTGTCTTCAGTGATCATGCTTAATGTGTATATACATACACAACAAGAATACAGTCAAGATACATTTATAGACAATTTGAATATATAAACATAATCATTATCATTTTATATATAGGCATATATAGGCATAATCAATTGTATATATAAGCATAAGAAACATTCATAGTCTTAAAGTAAGTAACATTCATCATGTCATGTTATAAAGTGTAGACATCATGTCACAAAAACAATTTCATCCTGTCACAAAGACACCTTCTGCACTAACACTGTCCTGTAAGTCAGCTGTTTAGTAGGTTGATGACATGAGGGAAGAAACCGTCCTTATGTCTAGTTGTTTTGGTTTGCAATGCTCTGTAGTATCGTCCAGAGGGAAGAAGTTGAAACAGATTATATCCAGGGTGTGAGGGGTCCATAATTATTTTCCCCGCTCTCTTTTTGGATCGTTCGGTGTACGGATCTTCAATAAAGGAGAGTTTTGTTGCAATTATCTTTTCTGCAGTTCTAATTACTCTTTGAAGTCTATGTTTGTCTTGTTTTGTTGCATTGCCAAACCAGACAGTTATTGAGGTGCAGATTATGGACTCAATGATTCTTCTGTAGAACTGAGTTCGCAGTCCCTTGGGTAGTCTGAGTTTTCTGAGGCTTCTGGCAAATGTTTCTAATGAAACATTTGCCAGAAAAGAAGCAAGCTCAGAGAGCACTAAGGACTCCTCATGTCAACCCTGAGCTACAAATATTCACTTTTATTAGTACATGGACTTCTAATTTTTACTTAAAGGTGCAGACTATAGGTCTAGTGCAGGCAAGTTGAAATATTCCAGAACCATACAATTGGGAAAATCCACCACCAACTTGGCCAGAGGAGCTAGCAGTTCAGATCAGTAGCTACAGAATCTATTCCTTCAGCACAACTTTAAAACAGGGTATTGTACCTTATCTGTGTGACAGTGTCTCTGAAAGCCACAAGTCTTCTGAATTACAATGTCTACCTCTCTGCCCCTAGCCTGGTATATTGATGCCATCTGAAACCCAGGTGGATATATTTTTGAGGGGAGTCACAAACATACCTCAACCCCATTTAGGTCTTGCTTATACATTTCAGATCAATCCTCTTATCTATGATAACATCATGAGCGAGGGGTACTTTATTATAGATCAACCAACTATTAAGTATCAACAACCTGAGTCCAAGGGCATTGAGAATCGAATGACACTGAACTGGGATTGAGCCGTGGGAACCAGAAGACATAATCAATATATTAATTACACCTTTCCCATGAATAGTTTAACTCTGCCTCTTACCATATTTCCCACCACCCACCCATCACCAAAATGCTATTGTCTCCCCAAAACTCCAATCAAATAAAACTCTCCATTTCACTACCAGATCCAAGGATTTCATTTAACTCCTAAATGTATGTCAACCAATCCCAGTCCAAGTAGCACATCAGAATCCTTGACCTATGTTTCCTACTGCTTCTGTAGTACCTCATATCTAGAAAAGTTAGCTTCTCTTCCAACCACAATAAAAACATTCACACCACCCTAAAAAAACTGGTAGTTGTGATTTCATATATATATATGATAATATATTAAATGTCTATGTTATCTGACTTCCTGCAACTCTGGCAGCTTACAAATTGTTAAAAAGACTTAAAAACAAGTAACAATACAAAACACAACAAAGGAACAGAGGTTGGAGAAAAAACAAAATTACTCAGAGTCATTTCCAAGTTGGTTGAATGAATGAATGAATGAAACCCTATCAAGATCAACTGCATATTAGAGTGTATTAAAAGGATACCACAACCCAGGGAAAGGCAAACAATGCCCAATTCAATCAAATCTACCCTGAAAAAAACCTATCATCCATTAAAAAATCATATTAAAAATGTCAATAATCTCAAATTTCACTTCCTCTGATGTAGATGCACACAAAGTAAAAGACACTGCTTGCTACTAAACCCAGGCAGCCAATCACCTGCCTCCTTATGATTCCAATGATACAGGATGAGGTGAAAGATAGCCATTGCCTAAAGTAGTGAATTCTGCAGATACTACAAGATTCAGTATCCAATCCAGTTGCATATTTCAGATATATAGCATTGATCAGGCAAAGAAGAACCCTCTGTCTCCTTCAAAGACTATAAGGCGTACAATGACCAGTTCAGTCTGCAGCAGAACCTTTGCTCGAACGGAATGTCTTGGATTGGCCCTAAGGAGGGAGGGAAAATGTTGTATTGTGGTGACGCAACTCTGTAAATTCTTCTCCCAAGGACTGAGAAAATACATTAGTGGGATCTTTTGCAAACAGTTGGAAGATAAAGGTCAGTGAAAAATGCCAGCTGGTGAATGAAAACATAAATATTCTTCTTTGTACAGCTATGAAGAATATCAACACTTATTTCTTAGTGTGTCTTACAGAATGTTGAATGGTCTGAGTCAAAAACCTGCTAGAATAATGTGGAAGATAAAAAACAGATGCCAGATGGGAGACTAAAGAAATGCCTGAGGTCAACATGTAAGAACATGAGGAAATCTGAAGACCAATATGTGCAAACATTCTGGTAGATGAGGTAAAGGGTATAAATCCACCAAATGAGATAATGCATCCTTTTCATGTAATTAAAAATATATATCTTCATCTAAAATTTCCAAAATACAGTCAGCATAAGCTCTAATATTAATAGGGTGAGCAAATATTATCCTATTTAATCACAAGTGATTTAATGACCCTTATCTGATTATACAGGCATCCCAAGCAACACTATTAAAATAAATAAATAGAACATTAAAAGATTTTTATTCCGTAAGCTGCTTGAAAATATCCAAATTAAATGGCATGAGGAAGGGGGGTGGGATTCATCAATTTTAATGGTATCTAAGCATTTAAAATTATAATGGGTGTGTGCATCACACTGACCAGTGTTAATAAGTAGGTCTCAAGCTGCTGGAAAATACTCATTGACTTGTGCAGCAGGAAATGTATTTGTCTCTGACATATGTGTCTATCAGTCTTACCCACACTATACTGCTCTCTGTGATTCTGCATTGTTTCCAACAGCTCATCAAAATGAAGCTGAATTTACTCAACGATTACTGTAGGCTAAAAAAGACCAAGAGGATGCATTACAGAACACTGGTACCCTGTTTACTAAGTGTGTTATGCTGAAGGGATCCAGTACCAATTTAGTTTAGAATCTTCTTTAACAGGAATTCCTCATTGAGGTAATCCTAAAGAATGGAGGCTAGACAATCTTGTAGCCTCAGGAATATTGCCCAGAGGAATGGTGAGAAATAAATCACCAGGTGCAAGTCTATGGTTTCAGAATCTGAAGACCTCCCTGGTTCTATATGTTTCATATTATTATTTGTAGAAAAAGCAATTTGTTCTGCTTTTCCTTCTCTTCTCTCTCTTATACACACGTAACTGTAGTTTTGTTTACAAGTTAGAGGAAAGTAAGAAAGGATTTCAGGGCTAAATAGCAGACAGAGCATGCACATGTATGACCACAGACTTCCTCAATGCTAAAAATGATAGCTCATATCAAGAGCTATCACTTTTTAGCACAAACTGCACATAAAGGATCAAGGATTTCAAGAGTATTTTGCCAAGTATCCCACAATCTGGCAACACCACAGATACTACCTAGATGGGAAAAAAATTCAAGTCCAATCAGAAAGTACCTTCTAGGCTATTCTTCAACATATACTGTTTTTAATAAGCATTGATTAGCAAAACATGAGCTCTTCAACCATCCTTGGCCTTCAATTTGCTGGAGAATCTGAATTTTTCACCACCAATTTGCCAGGAATTAACATTCCATAGCTTTAAGAAGAAAAGTTGAGTTTTCAAGTTGTCTGGCTTCATCAAGAAACATATAAACATTCCATTTAAAATTTATTACAAATAGAAGAAATAAATGTAAAGATTGTGCCTTTTAAGATTTCATCTCATCTATCCTATCACCAATAGGTAAAAAGGAATTAATCAACTATTTCCTTTGAGTCAGTTCAAGCACGGTTTTAAGTTCTAAAATGCTCTACTTGGTTTTGCTTTACTCACTTCTGTCGTCCTAGTCATTTATTTATTCCACATGTAGCTTGCCTTTCTATTTAGGGTACCTATGACACAAAACGCAGATTAAAATCTTAATTCTATAGTAGCATAGCTGTTGTACTTTTTATTTTAATTATAATTACAAAGTTGGGTTTTGTAACCTTTTAGCAAACTGAATCTATCCAGTCTGCTTGTAATTGAAGCCAGCTACCTGCAATTGCTTACGAAGGCCAAATGAAGCTTAGTATTTTAAAAAGACATTTTAATGCTTTAAAGTCATTTTAATGCTTCATAACTGTTCTTTACATTACAGACAGAACAACAGAATGCTGAGACTTTTCTAGTTCTAATTTTGCCTCATAAATGCTTGTTCAAGTATGTGTTTAGGGAAAATATAAATGTCAAGTAGACCTTTAGAATAATAGCTGCCATACTGGTAATGTACAAATCACTTTTAACAGCCACTATTACTTTGGTAAAGAGAAGCTTGCTAACTGCTCTTTAATTAAGTACATTAAATGACCTTAAGGGGATTAGTAGACTTGTCTGATAATCAATAAGCATGGCACGATTGCTGTCCCATAAACTGGGACTGGAGAACAAAATTAATCTGTGCAGATTAGTTCTCCCTAGTATGCTTTGTTTGTTGAAGATTGGTTCAGAATTGCTGCCGTGCAACTCATTCATCAGAACTGCAGCGAAGTCTTTTTCAAGTGTGGATTCCCATTTTTCACTTGTGCTAGCAAAACAATATCGCTGCTCGGGAACAAAGACAAAAGCGTTTTCACAGGATGTCTCGCAAAGCCAAGAAACCTCCTTGCCATTGGCTAGGCTGTTAGACAATTCCCCAATTTAAGGTTGGCAGCCAATGAAAACACAGTAGTTCGCACAGATTCTTGTCAGGTTTGTGCATTACTGATCACAAACCAGCATTTATATATATTTTTCTTTCCTGATCAAGGCGGCTTACAGTGTTAGTACGGAGGAGCTCCTTTTCTGTTTCCCAAATGGAAACAACTTGCAAACAAGCAACAAAGTGTATTAAGCACTTTAATCCTGTCCCCCGAATTATACACTGGTCCCCTTTTAATTATTACACATCAGCTTTTTAAGAACAAATGAAACGGTAAATAAAAAAATTAAGCCTTTTTTACTTCTTAGATTTGAAATTGAAAATTACCCACAACGCCGTCACTTCGAGTATTTTGGTCTGTCTTTGGGATGTCTTACTTTACACGCCGTGCTCCACTTACTCAGGCTATACGGAGGAAATATACGAGTCCTTCGACTTAACCCACATTTGCCACGAAAGTCTGAACGGCGAAGTGCATTTATTTATACTGCGCCCAAACAAGGCATTTTCGGCAAACCTTGTGCGCTTTAACAAACAGGGGGAAACCTTACTGTGTTCTTAAAATCCGGAAAATCTCTGGACTGACATAATTATCGACTGAGAGTTACTACAGATTTATCACTCCTCCCCACCAAGGAAGTTCTGAACGATAGCCAGCCTCACGTAGCAAGCTCCCTGAAATTCCTTCTCGCGTTTCCTTAATGGGGCAATTATTCAATTATTTAATTAGTCGGCTTAGCCCCGCCCCTGGTTTCAGGAAGAGGATCCCCTCCCTTTATCTGTTTGGAGCTAGAAAACCTGCTGGGCGTTTGTCTGAATTTTGGGAGGAAAAAAAGAGGTGGCGACAAGTTTTCGGTTCCCACCAGATACCAGCTTGTGGAATGAAAACCAGTCTCTGCTTGGCTGCATATCTTGCATATCTTACAGGAGGGAATAAAGGCACCAAATAAAAGTTAAGCTAAAACATTTTTTTCCTTCAGTCTTTTAATTACTAAGCAACTTAAAAACTGTGAGAAAACCTGAATTATTGGCAGATGTCTTCTTACCATATTGTTTCTCAACTTGTCTTTATCCAGGAAGATTCTAAGCAGAGGTTTTGCTGAGCAAAAGTATGCTTTCTTACAATGTACAGTATTAAAAATGAGTGGGAGCTATCTTGAACAAAAGGTAGTCTTCCTTTCTTGCAATAATGCTGTATTATTCTAGATGTTGTCTTGTTATTTTCGTTGCATTGTTCCTAATAGGTGGAAGCTCCATATTAGACCCTGCATCCCATTGTTACACTGATGGATAATTTATGTCCACTTGGAATAATCGTTGACATAATCCAGAGATTAATTTTGAGAAAACTATGAAAATACATGGAGGAAAAAAAGTGAAACAATTACAATAAAATAAACACAGCACTAAAATGTTGGTATTGGTTTGAATTTGCTGATTGTTTTGATTTTTCTATTCATGTCTTACAGCTGTTTTAATGCCCTCTTGTTTTGTTGTTGTGAAAAGGTTTTGGGGTGTGAAGAAGTACCGAAGACTGACATCCATCTTTTCACATTGGGAACAGGAGGGTTTTTTCCCCCCTTGAGTATTCATGTTCTAAGACCCCATTTGTATTTAATATGTTAGAAGTGTCCCCCTCTACATGTTATTTAGAAATAGGCACATTTGGTCTTTTTATAGGAAATGGTCTCTCTCTCTCTCTCTCTCTGTCTCTCTCTCTCTCTCTCTCTCTCCCACTCTCCCTCTGCCTCTCCCTCCCTGTCCTGCTCAGCTTACCATGTTTCCCCGAAAATAAGACACTGTCTTATATTAATTTTTGCACCCAAAGTTGCGCTAGGTCTTATTTTCA
>JANHFO010007956.1:138356-150003 GCA_032468095.1 Pareas carinatus | reverse complement strand
TGTTCTGACATGATCCTAAAATGATAAAATATGCATGCAGGTATCACAATATAATTTTCATACTTGCATTGTGGCATTGCATAAAGGTAACGTTTGCACACAACATTGTGACACAAATTTCATCACCCCTCTCCCCAATCCTGCAAGATGTAAATTGCCTTCCCTGGCAGTATGAAAACTGCTATAATATAAATTCCTTATTCATCCTACTTGCTCTACATTATATTCTCTGCCATTTCGTTCTTTATCACAGAAACAAATAAATAAAAAACATAATTTATTATCCCAAAGTTTCATGCCTTTTAAGTTAAAGGAGAATGGATTTTGATTTAGCTACACGTATACAGTAGAAATGCAGTTACCTTTAAAATACATAGTATGGGGATTGTGTCCTTGCCTAAAATTACATTTTGTTAGCTTTGTAAGGCTTACTCATAAATAATCTTAGTGAGTGGCTTTTCATTTTGATTTTCTAGAGCTGAACCAAACACTGTAATCATGCGTGTATTTGCCTGCTGTTGACAAAAACTATCATTACCATTTATTTCTTAGAATAAAACAGCTACTCTTAATCCAGATATTTAAGGTGAGTCCATATTAGGAATACAATTTTTTACAATGCAGTTTGCATATGCCTTCCCAGAAGCAAGCTCCATTGAATTGTGCAGTTTTACTGTGAATTGTATGAATCCACCTATAGAAAGCTTTTGTCAACCAGAATTAATAATAAAGAATTATTATGTATCTGAATTAGGCTGATATAAATACAGTCTTAGAGTCTGTTTTGTGTGCTGGTTGCGACATCAAGCTAGAAACTAAGAGGCTATGATTTCTAGGCCCACCTTGGCTACAAAGCCAGTTGTATGACTTTGGGCCAGTCACTTTCTCTCAGCCTTTGGAAGGAGGCAATTGCAACCATTTCTGAAAAGCCACAAAAACTGCTAGATGTTGTCTACGCAGTTTCCAAGAATTGGACCTGGTTGAACAGAAGAAAAAAAAGTACAATCTAAGCTGGGTATCAACAGCATATTTCTTGCTTGAGTTTAACTTGCTCTTCAAGTTTATCAGAAGTTCAGGCCAGAAGCAAGCCAATTTGTTACATAGACCTTGGTTTTTAAAGTCCCATACATATATAATTTGAACTGGTTCAGAAAAAAAACCATTTCAGCATTTTTATTTATTGAAAAGATAAGGCTGACCAACATAAAACAGTCATGTTTTAATATAACAAAATAATAAGAAAAAGTATATTATCCTAAACTGGTGTTACCCAGACATCTTGGAGGATAATCTTTGTTTTAACTTTTAAAAATTGAATAGTATATCTCAACTGATAATATCTACAAAAAATGTGAAGTAAACATGTATGTACTTCTAAATATTACAAATTGCCAAAAAATAGCCTCACGCCAGTGGTACAATTAAATTTTCCTTGCATCTTCTATTCTTTGGTGAACTTTTTTTCTTGAATATCTTGCAATTTATCTAGTGATTACTTGTTTGCTCATAAAATCTTTGCCTTTGCTGAAGGTGAAAGTCGAATCCTATAATTACTCTTGGTCTATGACTCGTACTATCCATGACAGTTTATCATATCCCAAGTTGAAATCTATCATTATTTGCAGGATTAGAGATTTCTAATCCCAGTTACTCATTTTAAGAAAAATGTGTGTGTGGGAAGACTGCTTTTGACATATTCCTTTGGGTATTAGTTTTTACTAAACATACTCTCATACATAATTAGAAATTGATTTTGTCAAAAAGGATGTCATGATGGATAACAGTCTTTTTTATCATAGGGTTAGTGTGTTCTTATTCCATTGTGCTGAATGTAGATGTATGGTTATTTGAAATGCTGAGATACATATTTTTCAATACTTGAAAAGAAGATTTGGAGACTTCTAAATAGAAATTTGCTGAACAGCAGTTCTCATAACACTAGAAATGTAGTTTATCAACATTTGGAAGTTGATATCCCTGCCTGTTTTATTTGCCACAAAGTTCATCTATTAAAAAAAAAGTAATACCATGATTTTTCACAATGTCACCTACATACTGTATGCAGGCATTCAGCTGGTGGAAAAATAGGTAATAAAATATCACAGTCCTCATCTCTTATATTTCAGTATACATGTGGACATAGACACTTTTCATATTTAAAATGCAAAGGATTACATTTTTCACCTGCACAAAGAACAAGTTTTGGTCAGGATCCATGTTCATAGCAACTCAAAAAAAATTATTGAGGAATTGAATCCAATTGTGGCTGAATTTAGTTGTCTATGTAATAATCTCATTGCTATCAGTATGAAGTGGTATCTTATTTCACTGATTTCACTGAACCTGCTCAAAAATAATTATATATAGATCCAACTCAGTGTTAGTATTCAACACTTAGAAACTTGAATTTGCAAAAACTGGTGGGTTGTTGACAGCAAAAAATTATACTTAATAATAAATCTGTTGCCTGGAACTCCAAAATGAATAGTATTTCCCAAACGTCCACAATAATTACACTTTTGTGATAAAAAAATGAGATCTCCATAAACTACTTTTTCTAGGATTTGGGAACATTTTTCACTATGTGATCAAAATTATATAACAGTAACTATTAGATAAAAATGCCGAGAGATAGTTTCTCTCATGCATAGAACTCTTTCTTTCCATAATAGCTCTACATGCTAAACACATCTGAAGAACAAGGAAGATAAATAATTGCATTGTACAATTGCAGTTGCCTCAATGACATGTTGCTGGTACTGGACAATAATTAAGGAGCCTGTTATTGGAGGCGATATTGCAAAGTGGAACTCTTAAGGGTGTTTGTCTTTTCTGTTTGCCTTATCTTCAGATACTCTGCAATCTCAGCTCATCAACATGGGAGTTATTCCTACATTAGTGAAGTTGTTGGGCATCCATTGCCAAAATTCGGCTTTGACTGAAATGTGCCTTGTTGCGTTTGGAAATCTAGCGGAACTTGGTAAGTTTCGGGTGCAACAAGCAATTTTCAACATTTTAAGTATTTTTAATGGGGATGTTTCAATGGAAAAAATAGTGCTGCTGTTGTCATTTGTGTTTTTCTCTAACAATCTCATTTAATTTTTTTTACTGCTTCCTTGCTACTGACCTTCCTGTTCTGTTCACTGCTCGATAAAAATATTGTATACTGGATAATACAGGAATGTCATAAAGAAAAAACGTCCATGCAGATTTGTGCAGTCGGAAATTTACATGCTTGTACAATGATAGAAAGGTAAGGATTCCTCCCGCACATGTGTGCTAGTCGTAGCCGACGCTAGGGGGTGAGGTGGCTCAGCGAATAAGACGCTGAACTTGTCAATCAAAAGGTCAGCAGGTCGACAGTTTGAAACCCTAGCGCTATGTAACAGAGTGAGCTCCCATTACTCACACCAATTTCTGCCAACCTAGCAGTTCGAAAGCATGTAAAAATGTGAGTAGAAAAATAGGGCCCACGTCAGTGGGAAAGTAAGAGTGCTCCATGCGCCTTAGGCATTTAGTCATGCTGGCCACATGACCACGAGGACGTCTTCAGACAGCGCTGGCTCTTCGACTTAGAAATGGAGATGAGTAGCACGCTTAAAGTCGGACATGACTAGCATGAATGTGCGGGGGGAACCTTTACCTTTACCTTACAATGATAGAAGGACATTGCGTGCAAGCACAGAATGGGGCAGTCATCAACCTTCAATCAATAGACCAATGTTTAATAGAAAAACTTAATCGAGAAAACCAGTAGCGAATGGACATTTCAGAGTATTGCAATGGTCAAGGGGAAGGTGGTGTTGGTGATCAAATTCCTCCCTGTTACTTGTTACATTGATTCATAATCTGTGTGATGAAAGACAAATTGCTTTTGGAATTTCTTTCAGAGAAGAAAATTTTGATGAAACTAAACTCTGATATCCCTGCATTTAATAAGTTGAAGGGCCCCAATGTCTCCCTTGCTTTGTAATTATCTCTCCTGTGGTTTGCAACATTCTTGACTTCCTCGTTCACAGCAAAATGCTAGCCAGTGTGGTACAGTATTTAAGATGCTAGTTTGGGAGTGAGAAGATTCAGGTCAAAGTCTACCCTTAAGCCTAGGAATGAGTTACTTGCTCCAACCTAGCCTTCCTGACAGTAGAGCTGTTGTAGGGATAAAAATGAGTGAGTTCCCCATATAAATTGTAATATGACTCTTAAGAGGTGTGACTCCTGGTTTACCCTGAATTCAGGGATGGGACATCCCATTCCGTATTTGCCCTTCAGCCTATAGGCTAGTGCCATAGCAGGCCATTTGCAAATGATCTTTTTAACAAGAAACCAGGAATCACGCCTCTTAAGAGTCTAATACTCCCTGGACCAAGCCGGCAAAGCGAGAGCCTGTGATGTAGTGGCTAAGAAAATAGCCTAGTAAGTAAATCAGCTCAGGTTCGAATCTCAGGGTATGACTCACTGATGACAGCTAACAAGCTAGAAATGCCCATTCGAGTCTCTCTTCCGTTTCCGGTGAATCTTTATTGTAATATGAGTCTAGCAAATAAATTTCATCTGTTGCTCAAATTCTTTTCCTAAGCAGACATCTGAAGAACAAGGAAGATAAATAATTGTATTGTACAACTGCAGTTGCCTCAATGACATATTGCTAGTATTGGACTGCAATTAAGGAGCCAGTTATTGGAGGTGATATTGCAAAGTGAAACTCTTAACTTAAGGGTGTTCAGTCATCTTATGCCTAGACCTTAAAAATTTTAGGCCACTAAATATTAATTCCATCTATGATGGTGGAAATATTTGCCCACTATCCTGGTTGCCTTATCGCCTTAAAAGGTGTGAGAGAGGTCAGTAATCCCAAATGTTGCCTCTGTACCTTAGGTTAGCAGACAAAGTCATTCAAGCAGAATACCTACAGTAGATCTTGCTGTTTTGAAATGCTAGAACAAATTTCACCAGTTTATATCCATGGAAATGCTAAGGCAGCGGACCTGACCTTTGATTTTAACATTTGGTGATCTAATGCACCCATTGGCTAACTTGTCTTATTTCTCTGAAGGCAGCCAAAGGCTAATTTGCTATCTGGGTATAATCATCTTTCACTGGGTACAGTTTCAAACAATGGTTAACAATTCAGGTCAACAAGTCTTAAATCTCCTTGTCATTTTCCTTTTCATTTACTGACAATTTTAAGAAGAGGAGTGTATTACTCCTGACAGTATAGTCAGTTAGCTCCATTAATCGCTGCATTGTGTGACCTCTTTAAGAAACCGAAAAGAAAATAATTCTGCCATTTGATTTTTGTTCTTTTATGTGCTTTAGCTTCTTGCTTTTTAATTGCGCAGAATCAAGTAAAGAACAGTTTGCTTACACAAATATTGCAGAAGAACTTGTGAAGCTCTTTAAAAAGCAAATAGAACATGATAAGAAGGAGATGATATTTGAAGTTTTGGCTCCCTTGGCTGAAAATGGTGAGACTTTTGAGTACCAGATTTACTTCTGAATGATCTATTGATATTTGCCTAAATTTTGCATCTTGTTTGTGAAGCTGGCTGGTAAGGCGCTTCATTATGGAAGCTATAACAGCCTATATTTATTTAGCTGCATATGAATGTGCATACGCACAGATACATACCTTAATTTAGTGATTTAAGGGGGTAAAGGATGGATATAATATTTGACATGCTGTGGAAATGTTTTTGGTTCACTCTCCTAAGAATCAGAATGCTTGACCACACATTTGAACAAAAAGCATTTTCTCACATCTTCAAATAGTTGAGGAAACAGAAATTAGGTGAAGATTTAGTGGGCAGAAACTGCAAGAAGAAAGACTTCAGTTGAATATTTGAATAGTTTTTATGTATAAAACTGTTCAAAAAGAGCCATCTATTACTGAAGGTGATAATGCACTTTTCCTGTCTGTGGATCTTCAAGCTGAGGGTAAAAAGCCACCTAATGAAAGCAGTCGGCATTTTCTGTATTAAGCATGGAGTTTCCCAGAGGACAACCAGATTTTTTTCCAGCTCTTTGGTTCTATGGGAAAAGTCACAATTGATTGATTGATTCATTGATTTTTTAAAAGACTTTTATAATCATAGTAAGCAACCGCTATAAACAGTATCATTTATTGTAAACCCTGAATAGCTGACAAAGAGTAAAAACAAACTTCCCCTAAAATCAGAATAGGAGCTCAATAAAAACCTGATCCCTTCACTGCATTATTAGTGTGGACAGTCTTAGGCTCCAGAGCTCTGTGTGGGCACCTGCTCCTCATTTCTGCATCCCAGATTTCTCGTCTACCAACTCAACTGGCAACTCAATGGGCCAAATAAAATGGGAGGGGGGATTTTTTGCTTGATATTGATTTCTCAAGCACTTGACTTTCAGCACTTGTATCTGTAGAAAGTAGGAAGATAACCAGAACATCTGTTTTTGTTGGAATTAACATAATTCACCCAAGATCCCTTTACATTATTAAAAAGTATCTTGGAGGAGGGGGATAGCTTTAAAAAAACAATAATCTTATTATTAAGAAAACTCTCCTTCAAAGCATTTAACACCCAAAAAAATTTATAAGTACTTGTGAGAATCTTATGCAACTGATTGTCTCCACAATGCCTGTTTGTTGGTAGTGGACTTTAGGCATTACCTTAACTGAAGAAGTAGTGTCAATACATATTACATATATATTGAGGGAGGGAGGGAAAAATAGTTGGGGGGAGGCACAGAGAAGGAGGATAGATAGAGATATAGACAGGAATAATGTAAAATGTTAAAGCCACTGTCCTAGACGAAACACTGAGCCTATTGGAGTACATCAATAAGGTAACATCCAAAGATTGCTGCTGAGAGAATGCCTGAGGCAGAAGCAGATATGGGAGAAAGATCAAGCAGAGACAAGACAAGACCCTACATGGAATGGACCAACGACAGCTAGCTGAAGTGGCAGACATTGGGAAATACTAACAGTGGCTGGAAAGGGCTAGACTAAAAGGCAGCACTGGGGCACTGATCATAGCACCACAAGAACAGGAACTAAATACCAAAACCATAGAAGCAGAATTCTACCAGGCTAGGTAGGATTCAATATGCAGAGAGATTCCAGAGATAGTTCATCACATAGTGGGAGGGTGTCAGATGCAAGCAGGAACAACTGTACTGAATGGCACAGCCAAATAGCTGACATCGTTTACAGGAACATCTGCACAGTATATGAGTAGATTCTACAAAATCCAAATGCGAGATACTACAGAAGGTCTTAGAGAACAAGAGAGCTAAGATCCTGTGGGACTTCCAGATACAGAAGACAGACAGGTACTACCGTAGCTAATCAATCAGATATTGTGGTAGTACATGAGGACCAGAACACAGGAGTAGATGTAGCATGCCAAATGACAGCAACATCAGGAAGAAGGATTATGAGAAGCTGGAGAAGTACCGGGCCCTGAAGGAGGAATTGAAGAGGAGGTGGAAAGTAAAAGCCAAAATGGTTCTAGTGGCAGTAGGAGCACTCAGGGTTCTGATTCCTAAGCTGGGATCAAGAGATCCCAAGAACAATATCAGAGATCCCTGTCCAGAAGCACAGTGGTAGGAACACAATTAAGGTACTGTGTAGAACCCTCAAACTTCCAGGCCTCTGGTAATGGACCTTAGATTGAGGGAAATGCTTGCTGTTTTATATATTAATTAATTCTTCATTCCAAATACTCAGCTGCACTCATTTTATCATTAAAGAACATTTAGCAGTGTCCAATTAAACTATATTAATAATTACTGCCTGCACTGATATTGTAGTAAAACATGTTTTTTCATGGAGATATTGTAATTTTGTCATTCATCATCTAGATATCATTAAACTGCAGTTGGTTGAAGCAGGCCTTGTAGAGTGTTTGCTTGAAATAGTTCAAAAGACTGTAGATAGTGACAAAGAAGAGGACCTCACTGAGCTTAAAACTGCTTCTGATCTCATGGTTCTTCTACTTTTGGGAGGTAAGTTTGATGTAGATCACTCCATCCCATATAGGCCAGGTGTTACATTACATATCGAAGGGCCAAATCATGTGAGTGCGGAGAAGCCAAAAATATGAAAACATAATATTTCTTCCATCCCCTGAAAAAATACACACTCACTTTTTTTCCATAAACACATTTTTTCCATAAAACATTTTCTTGATATGAGGGCCAACCCTACTGGTTTTATTTATGTTACTGAAAATTATAGTTAATACAGTTTTTTGCTTAAAAACAATACAGAACTTTTACTAGACATAATGAAAATTGAAATGTAGTGCACTTAAAAAATTAAAATATGCCCATGTTTAAAAAAATATTATCAAAAGCAGAAGAAAATATTTGTAGGTTTGTTAAGACTGGCAACTCTTACGCTGCTAGCTTGGAAAAAGAAGTGGAAGTAACTTGTTTTGACTCTGATATTACTGTGTATTAGAGTAGATACATGATCTCAAGAACAATGTCTGGTTTAGAGATGAACCCTGATATTGCAGATATAAAGTAGCATCGTCAAGATTTTTCTTCTTTTTCTGACTACATGTACTTTTGCTTCCAGATGAATCAATGCAAAAATTATTTGAAGGAGGAAAAGGCAGTGTGTTCCAGAGAGTGCTTTTATGGATCCCTTCTAATAGCCATCAACTTCAACTTGCAGGAGCATTGGCAGTTGCAAATTTTGCCAGAAATGGTGAGAATCCTCAAGGTTTAACATCCCAGGATGTTGTTAATACTTAAAACTAAAGAGCAATTGTGCTGCTCTGTGTATTTGTGTCCACTGCATTCAAAAGGGTCATATACCAACCTGCCTTACGTAAAGGTTGGTTTCTCTGCCTTAGAACTTACACAGCACATGACGAAATGTGAAGTCTTCTAAATATAAATTGAGTGGTGAAATGGTACCATAAAATAAAGGAGCAGGCAGAATGCCAGTTAAAATTTTGCTTTCAGGACATGTTTTATTAAAAGTACTTTAGTGTTTTAGATGGGGAACAATCCATTTCCACTCAGTGCTGCATTTAGCCTTTGAATGGAGCTACAGTTCGGATGCAGACAGTAAATGTGAAATGAGTTCATAATATTAGTATAATTGCTCAAGTGGGTTAATAGTTGCTCTTTTCTACCAATTGTCTCTCAACTTCCAAAATGGTGATACTTTTTGGAAGAGCTTATGAGGGAGAAGAATGTAACTTAGAGCTTTCTGTAAACACAAAGGTTGTACATCTTTGGTTGAAGGAGAGAAGGGGATATATTTCCACTAAAGAAGACATACCGTATTTTTCGCACCATAAGACACGCTTTTCCCTCCCCCCAAAAGGGGGGGGGTGTCTGCGCCTTATGGAGCGAATACTTCCAAAAAGCGTGGGAGATCGCTCCGCGGGACGCTTCAAAGCCGAAGGCTATATTGGCGTGTTCCTGGCGTCCCGCGGAGCGATTTCCGCACGCCCACGGGGTGCTGGGAATGCTCCAAATTGCCCTGCAAGGCGATCCTTTGGCTTTGGAGCGTCCCGCGGAGCGATTTCCGCACGCCCACGGGGTGCTGGGAATGCTCCAAATTGCCCTACAAGGCAATCCTTTGGCTTTGGAGCGTCCTGCGGAGCGATTTCCGGGTGCAGGGAGATCGCTCCATGGGACGCTCCAAAGCCAAAGGATCGCCCAGCAGGCTATATTCGAGCGTTCCCGGCGTCCCGCGGAGCAATCTCCCACGCTTTTTGGGAGTATTCGCTCCATAAGGCGCAGACACTTCCCCCCCTTTTTTTTGGGGGGGGGAAGCGCATTTTATGGTGCGAAAAATACAGTAAGTATGTTTTAAAATTATCTATTTTATAATACTAAAGAAATATTAGTACTGAAAAAAAATTCACATATGTCTCAGTATTGTTTAAAGTAAAGTATTGCCTATGTTTAAAAATAATTTGTAATTTAGATTTTTAAGATAAATCCATACTTATGAATTGGGTTTTTTTGGTAATGCTTCCTATTTTGCTGAAGAAACTTTGTTGAAATTCATGATTGACTTTCCCACTTCTCTTCTCTTACTTAAATGAAATAATAATTTAATTGAGAATATTGGGTATGAGGAGACTGTGATGTTTATTTCCTTCCCTACATCATATTGACAATCTAAATCACACATATGAACTGATGTACATGCACACACATTAGAAAGCCACTGGAACCAGTCTCTGAATACCAAGGTGATGTGGCATTTCCAAGAGCTAACAGCTATGACTTTTGATACCACATTCTGAAACTGCTAAAATCGCTGGACTGTCTTCAAAGGGCTAAATCACAAACAAACCATTGTATAATCGAACTTTGAGTTTACCAATGTATCTACCATCAATCCAAAGTCTTTATTCTCCAGGTAATAGTGCAGTCAGTTTATTTATTGCACTTCTACTCACTGTAATTATAAGATTATATCTTAGTAAACAGTCAGTAGTATCAAAATTGATAAGAGATTCAGAAGTATCATCAAGCTTGCACTTCTCACCATTAAAAATATACAAAATTAACATTGTATAACTCGAATAGTACCAGGCTAATCCATCTCTAAAGATGCTGGAAAATTTTGCTTCTTTTGTTCTAGATCACATTTAGTAATATAATTGTGCTTCAGATACATTATTATCAGTACGCTGATGATACTCAGTTGTACATTTCCACCCCGGGCCACTCCAATGATGCCGTGGAAGTGATGACCCGAAGTCTGGAAGCTGTGCGGATCTGGATGGGGAAGAACAAACTCAGGCTCAACCCCTCCAAGACTGAGTGGCTGTGGTTACCGGCATCCTGATATGGCCAGCTTGAACCATTGCTGGCCATTGGGGCTGAAGCACTGGCCCCCACGGAAAGGGTGCAAAACTTGGGGGTCCTCCTGGATGTGCGGCTGTTTATGGAACATCATGTGGCAGCCGTCACCAAGAGAACCTTCTATCAGGTTCGCCTGATTTGGCAGTTGCACCCCTTTCTTGATCAGGACTAGCTACGAACTGTCACTCACGCTCTCGTCATTTCCTGTCTGGACTATTGCAATGATCTCTACATGGGGCTACCCTTGAGGTGCACCCAGAGACTACAGCTAGTTCAGAATGTAATTGCGCGGGGGATTTTAGGGGCTCCCACGTAACCCCTCTCCTGCGCGAGCTGCATTGGCTTCCGGTGGTCTCACGGGTGCACTTCAAGGTGTTGGTAACCACCTTTAAAGCACTACATGGCATAGGGTCCAGTTATCTGCAGGACCGTATTCTACTCATTGATACATCCCGCCGCCCGGTATGATCCCACAGAGTGGGCCTCCTCAGGGTGCCGTCAGCCAAAGAGTGTCGGCTGGCGACTCCCAGGGGGAGAGCCTTCTCTGTGGCGGCACCCACCCTCTTGAACGACCTCCCCCCTGCTATAAGATCAATTACTGACCTTCAGACTTTTCGCTGTGCCCTGAAGACCCATCTGTTTCATCAAGCGGGCTTGTCACAGCCACCCCTTGTCCTCCTGCATTCAAATCTAATTTTAATCTGGTGGGATATAATTTTACCACTCCCCTTTTAAATTTTTAACGTTCAGACTTTGTTTAATTCTTTTAATCATGTTTTAAACTGTATGTATTGTATTTTTTAAATTGCCTATGATCCACCCTGAGTCC